>PJEM01005955.1:35744-120630 GCA_004023845.1 Helogale parvula
CCCCAGCTCCTGTGACTGAGGCTCAGAGCGGCCCCCAGACGTGCTCGTACAGGCTCTCCTCTGTCCCCCCTTTCAATGTGCACTTGGCATTTGCGGGTCTTTTTTTTCACGTGCGTTTTTGAAAATGTTTGTCAAGTTCCTCAAAAACTCCAACTAGAAGTCGAAGCAAAGCTGTGATAAATTGACAGATTTGGGGGGGAGAAGAGCGACCCGTTTTCTACAGCTAAGCTGTCCCATCCAGGAGTGGGATGTCTCTCCATATCAAAACAGCCTCCTTTACACCCCCCGCCAGCACGTAAAAGGTTTTCTCGCACAAGTCGTCTTTGTTAACTCTTAGACCTGATAGAAACGCTGATGCCATTCCAGTTCCTCGCTGCAGGCGAGACTGCTTCGGGGAGCGGGCGGGGGGCGGGGCAGCGAGCTCGCGGCCAAAGCCTTTGCTGAAGTCTCTTTTTAACTCGAAAAGTGGACTCTGTTTTTCGTGTAGCTCAGCAGATTTTCCAAGTATGGTCGAAGGACCCCGGAGAGGCCCTGAGGCCCATTCACACAAGGTCAAAGCCATTTTCATAGCACTGCTTGGGTATTATTTGCCTTCTCTGCTCCCGCTCTCGCTGAGTTAAGGCGCGACCCCGCGGGAACACGTGCTTGGGTCTGACGTGTTCCTCAGTTCTAACTTCCAGGAAGGCAGCTCTCCCCAGACACTGCCTGTCTTCATACGAGCTCTTTGGGGACCTCCTGACGCTTTCAGAGGACAGAGGTCCTGAGGCCACCCCGTTTGAGAACCCCCTTGTGGGCAGTACATCTCAGGACCTGCTGTTCCCTCTCTCAGGAGCCTTTCCTTCCCTCCATGCCCTTTCCTTGTCCGGGGCCTCCTTCCTGTGCCTCCTCCTCACCTTAAAGGAACGGATGCACTTCGGGTTTTCTCTAGCACGTTTTCTGCAAAGCTAAGTGTTGGTATAGTAACTGTACCAAGTCAGGGCAGTTCCCCCCCAGTCCTGGCCGGCTCTGTGGTATGCCCCCCCCCCAAAAAATAATGCATAAGCATTAAACTGTATCATACAGTTTTTCTGTGTCTATGGAGAAAACCATATGGTTTTTCTCCTCTAGTCTCTTAATGTGGTAAATTACACGGATCGAGTTTCTGATATCGGATCATCTTTGCAGTCCTAGGAGAAATCCCGCTGGGTTAAGAGTCGTTTCCTATGCTGTTGGATTCGGTTAGCTAAGGCCGCCCGTGCTTCTCCATCGATGAGGGGGACCTGGCTCATGATTTTCTTCTGCTCTCCTTATTTGAATGTGGACATGCTCTGATTCCCAATTTTAAAAGATTCCTCTAGCTGGAGCACAAATCCTGAAACCGGCCCACTTTTCTCTTTAGCATGTTTGGAAACACATTAAAATAGAACCGGAATCAAGCAACCCAATCCTTACATTTTTGTCCCAGGGAGGATCTGGAAAACAGGTGCAGAGATAGATCATTTGAGACACCATAGAAATCTGGTTAATCCTGCCTGCCTCTCAGCGAGTACTGCCCGGGCAAGGCTGTGTACCGGGCTC
This sequence comes from Helogale parvula, assembly GCA_004023845.1. Taxonomy (NCBI): domain Eukaryota; kingdom Metazoa; phylum Chordata; class Mammalia; order Carnivora; family Herpestidae; genus Helogale; species Helogale parvula. Next base: position 37,302 of record PJEM01005955.1, read on the forward strand.
CGGGCTGGGCGTGGGGCGGGCGGCAGGGGACGGAGCGGAAGAGCCCCTCCCGGGGCGCTCGCCCAGCGCAGGCGCGGCGGCGAGGGCAGGGACTCGTAAATGCACCTAAAATGTAGATATTCTCGTTCTAGCAACATTTTTGTGCTCAGCCACACTCCGTCTAGGCCAGAACGATCGTGTGGAGATGAATTCGTCCCTTTCATACCCAGAACAGTCCTGTGGGAAGGCAGTTCTCCCCATTTTACAGAAAAGGCAATGTGATCTGCCCGGAGATCACAGGCGGGGGAGGGGAACTGAACTTCCAGGCTGCCCCCGGCTACGGTCCAGACTGACACCCTGTGACTGCAAGCATCAACCCCAATCCCAACACCACCAAGAGCCCGCGGCCCTGCGCCCACCCCCCGCCTGGACCCAGGATTCCAAGCCCCAACCCCAAGCAGACCTTTCAGAATTCCCAGCCCGACTGGAAGCCTCGACTTCAGTTTCTGTGACCCCCAACTCAGGACCTCTAACCCCAACGTAGACACCCCCCACCCCCCACCGCCACCTGACACACAACCAGACACCTTCCACACACAGTCTCTGGACCCTGACTCTGAAGCACCATCCTGGTTCCGGTCCGGACTCGGACTCCAACCCCAACCTTGTTCCCCTGCTCAGAACTGACTCTAACTTGCACTCTGGCCTCCCCACTAGCACCCTGACCCTTGATTCAGAGCCCCAACACAGACCTCCGACCACAACTCTGGTCCTCCGCTGGACCTCCGACCACAGCCAGAGCCTCTGGCCCTTGGTCCCCCATGTAGGCTGGGGGGAGGGGCAGATTTCAGACAGACTCTGACCCTGGACTCAGAACCACGACCTAAGCTTTGATCTCCGATTTAGAATTCTCATCTTAACTCCAACAGCCTCTGCCTTGATCTGCCGCTTGGAACCCTGAGCATCTACCAGAACCCGGGACCCGGACTTGGTTCCCCCACACGGGGCAGGGACGCAAACTCCAAATCCGGCTCGAATCGCCAGACTCAGGTCCCTGACGCAGGCGCGCAACGCGGACTCCAAACGCGGCTCCAGTCCCCGGACTCAGATCCCCAATCCAGGATCGCGAGGCGATTTCCGGGTGCGGAATCCGACCCGAACTCGGACCCATGACGCAGGACCGCGAGGCGGACTCCAGACCATGGCTCCGACCCCTCGACTCAGGTCCCTGATGCAGGACCCCGAAGTAGGTTCCAGGAGCGAAATCCAACCCAGACTTGGAAGCAAGGCACTGGGTCGCGCGGCGGACTCGAAACCGCAGCTCGGACCCTGACGCAGGTCGGCGACGCGGACTCCAAATGCGGCTCCGATCCTCGAACTCGGATCCCCAATCCAGGATCGCGAGGCGATTTCCGGGTGCGGAATCCGACCCGAACTCAGACCCATGACGCAGGACCGCGAGGCGGACTTCAGACCCGGTTCCGATCCCTGGACTTGAAACCACCACACTGGGCCGCGAAGCGGACTCCAAACGCCGGCTCTGACCCAGACTGGGATCCCCGCCGCAGGCCGGCGAGGTGGACTCGAATCCCCCAATGCAGGACCGCAGGGCGGACTCCAGGAGCAGAATCCGACCCAGACTCAGATTCTCCACGCAGGGCCGTGAGGCAAACTCGGATCCCCTAACGCAGGATCGCGAGGTAGACTCTGGGCACACAATCCAGACCAGACTTGGAACCACAGCACTAAACCGCGTGGTGGACTCGAAGCGCGGAATCCGACCCGAACTCGGACCCATGACGCAGGACCGCGAGGCGGACTCCAGACCGTGGCTCCGACCCCTCGACTCAGGTCCCTGATGCAGGACCCCGAAGTAGGTTCCAGGAGCGAAATCCAACCCAGACTTGGAAGCAAGGCACTGGGTTGCGCGGCGGACTCGAAACCGCAGCTCGGACCCTGACGCAGGTCGGCAACGCGGACTCCAAACGCGGCTTCGATCCCCGAACTCGGATCCCCAATCCAGGATCGCGCGCGAGGCGATTTCCGGGTGCGGAATCCGACCCGAACTCGGACCCATGACGCAAGAACGCGTGGCGGACTCCAGACGCGGGCTCTGACCTAGACTGGGATCCCCACTTTAGACCCTCGAGGCGGACTCAAAACCCCGGCTCTGACCCGGACTCGGATTCTGACGCAGGATCACGGACCCCGGCTCTAATTCCCAGACTTGGAACCACAGCACTGAACCGCGAGGCGGATTCCAGGGGCGGAATTTTAACCCCACTTCGGAATCGTGACACAGGACAGCGAGGCGGACTCCAGACCCCGGTTCAAACCCGGACTCGGAACTGTGACCCAGAATCGTGTGGCGGACTCCCGACCCCGGTTCGCACCTGGACTCAGAACCGTGACGCAGGATCGTGAGGCGGACTCCAAACCCCGGTTCGAACCCAGACTCAGAACCGTGATCCGAGATCGCATGGCGGATTTCAGACCCCGCTTCAAACCCGGCCTCGGAACCGTGACCCAGAATCGCATGGCGGACTCCAGACCCCGATTCGCACCCGGACTCAGAACCGTGACGCAGGATCGCGTGGCGGACTCCAGACCCCGGTTTGAACCTGGACTTAGAACCGTGATCCAAGATCGCGCGGCGGATTTCAGACCCCGGTTCAAACTCGAACTCGGAACCGTGACCCAGGATCGCGTGGCGGACTCCAGACCCCGGCTCCGACCCCCAACTCGGAATCACGATCACGAGGCTCGACCGCATGGCAGACTCCAAGCGCGGAATCCGCCCTGGATGGATCCCCGCAGGATTGGATGGTAAACCCTGGCTCCGATCTCCAGACTCGGATCCCCGACGCGGACTATGCACCCGAGCCAGGACCCCCTCTCCGGGCCGGCGCTCCTGGAAGTGCAGAGCAGAGCGCCGAGCTTTGCCCGCGGGACATGGAGCTCACCTCGGTGCGCCGGCGATCGCCCGTCCTGCGCCGCCAGGTCGGACCGCGCCCGCGGTGCTCGGGGGCCTGAGTGCAGGCTGCGGCGCCGGCGCGGCCGAGAGGGGCGCCCCTCGGCGAGCCGAGCTCGGCCGCCGAAAGCAGGGCGCGGCCGAGCGGGGAGCCCCGCCGTGAGGAGAGCCCCACCAACAGGACGGCCCCGCTGAGAGCAGCGCGCAGACTGAGCAGCCGGACGGCAGTCTGCGGAGAGAGGCTCCTGCGGCACCCGGACCCCTGCTGACGTGGCAGCCGCCCGGCCGTTGATTGGACGAGCGTGAGGGGGGGTTGCCGCGTGCGGCCGCGCAGATTGGCTGGGTGCGGAAAGCAGTGTGCCGCGCTCTTCCATTGGCTGAGACGGGCCAGGGCTGATGCCACCTGGGCTCGGATTGGTGGGATGACTACGGTGCCGAGTGCCACGCCACGCCCTAGCCTGGGCCCGTATGTATGACCACCCCTGGTCCCGGTCACCTCCGCGTGTCCACGCCCTTCTTCGTGCGCAAAGGGACACTTGCGGCACTTGGCACACAAAGGGACTGCTGCAGACCCTCACCCCATGGGTCCACGAAGGCAGGCAGGGGGCCTCCCACCTCCCCCTGGGGACCTTGTAGGGCACATCCGCGCTATCAGGGTCTCTGCTAAGGGTGTCCTGGTGTTCACTCTTCAAGAGACCTCCTGATAGGGGTGCCCGGACTGACAGGCGGACTCCTGAAGGAGGCTCCAAGACCTTAACCAGGTTACTCCAAGGGAAGTAACCCAGGTGCTCAGCTTCCTGCCTCAACCACAACTCTGGGTGCAACCTCTTCCTTATCGTCCACCTGTGCCTAGACGCTGGTCCCGTCACTTGGCTACTGTCCACCCACCCACCCACTCACCTGCCCTTTCAACCGTATACCCACCCATCCATCCATCTAGCCATCATCCACCCACCCACCTGCCCATCCACCCATCCACCTACCCATCTACCCACCCAACCATCCAACCATCCATCCACTCATCCACCTACCTACCTTGTCCGTCCACCCACTCACCCATCTATATAACCATCCTCCGCCCACCCACCCATCAGTCGTCCCTATGTTCATCAACCATCCACCCACCTGCCCATCCAACCAACCAACCAACCAACCATCCATCCATCCACCCACCCATCCATCCACCCACCTACCCAGCTATCTATCCATCTCCCTACCCACCCATCCAACCATCTCTGCATCCATCATCCATCCATGCCCCTGCCCATCCATCCATCCATCCATCCATCCATCCATCCATCCATCCTCTCTACACATCTTGAGAGCTCCTCCTGGGTACTGGGCACTACAGTAAGCCCTGGCAATTTGTGGCAAACGGCCGTCAGGAGTCTGTCCTCACAGGATTCTGACTCCATAGAGGTCTTAGCAGCAAATCAAGTACAGTTTAGACCTTCTGTGAAGCCTCAGTCTTTCCTCAGAAGTCGTTAGCCCCACTGCACACCAACCAGGACTGACTTCCAGCAAGCGAGGGGGAGGCTGGAGCGAGCCAAGCAGGCAGCCATCACGTACTGGAAACAAGCAGTGAGAACATTCGTCTCAAGTGCTTTTGCCTGAAATATGTGTCTACGGAAAGAGCCAAGGATCTCTCCAAGGGAGACAGAGTCAGTTTTTTCTTTGTGGTTCAGCCTGGAGGAGAAAGGGAAAATGGCGTCATCTTTTTACACACCAACAGCTTGTTCTCTGACTTTCAGAAGCAATGCCCATGCCCAGGCCTTTCTGTCCCCTGACCAGCCCCCAGGAAGGCTGCACAGCAAGCCTTGGTTGGTGCATTTAATTCAGAGGGTCAGCGGCCCTCACCACCTGGGCAGGTGTCTGGGGGGAATCTGCCAATCCCACTAGCAGGCGGTCACAGTCCCCCTGCATGGGGCCCTGCACTCCAAAGGGCCCCACACGTGGGGCTTTAAGGCTCTGGTGTCACCCTCTTGAAATCCTTCATAATTGTATCTTTGAACTTGTGTTTTGTGAGTGAAGTCCAAAGGGACAGGAGAGTGGGCTCCAGGGGCTGGGAGCCTCGGCTCACGTGTCACCCCGCCGCCTTCCTGCCCAGCTTCCCTCTCCCTGCCCCCACCAAGTGGCCACTGTCCCTCCCTGGGCTGGCCGAGAATGGCAGGGAGGGACTGGAGTCCTGGGATTCCTACCTGGCAGCTAGAGGTGACGCTACCAGCCTCGTGGGGCTGTTGACACAAGAGCGAGAGAACTGGCAAAGTGGTACCGACCGGGGGTCCCGGTGTGGCATACGGCACCGCCCAGCCTCATGCTGCCCAGAGCAGGTGGGACCAGCCTCCCGCCTCTGCCTCTCCTGGCCTCCCGCACCCTCCACTGGAGGCAGAGACCCTTCCTGGACACCCTCCGGCCATGTCCGTCTCCACCCCCCAGGGTCCTCAGAGGGACGTCACAGACCTCCTGCCCAAGGGGGCTTCTATTCCAGTAGGAAAGACAGACAAATTCTCAGTGTCCTCTGGACACTCTCCTTGGTCAGCGCCTATGGACCCCTCGGTTGTTTCATTTGCTGCGTCGTATTCCTCTAGCCTCTGCTCGGGAGCGGGAGCTTCCCCCCAACTTTTTGGTTTTGCTTTCGTCTGTCTTCCAAGGGACTTGGGCATGGATGCAAAGCCACCTAAACAAGCCTGCTTAAAATGGCGATCCCCTTTTGTAAGAGGGACAGGGTGCCAACCAGGATTTCATCCTGAAAACTAGTGTTCAGATCGTGAACACTGAGTTGATTTGATGTTAACGCAAGTTGGGTTCTAATGATGTGACTGGACGGGGGACACACCACACGGGTGGCCGGGTTCGTTTGCGTGTGGTTCCCTGTGGCAGGGCTTGCCCCCCTGAACCTCCAGCCTCAGACCTGGAGACCCCGACCGCGTGGATTTCCTCCTGACAGGCTCCCCCGTGGGGCAGCTCCGCGGGCACCGCACCCCCCGCGCTCCAGTGACCGTCTTTTGGGGCTGTGCTTCGACCAGGCCTGGGAGCCGCCGCTGTCGGTATTGACACAGTGGTTGGGAAGGACCGTCCGAGTCACACGCGGCCCGGCCTCAGCCCTCACCCGCTGGCCGTACAGGGGGTGCCGTCAATCAGCGGCTAGCAGCCTGCCAGCCCCGGCACACCTGTTGTGTGCCCACGCCACCCCTCCCCTCCGCCAGCGCTGGGGGGGGGGAGACGCAGAGGGAGACATTCCAAGACCGAGAGGGGCTGCGGTCTCGTCGGGAGACAGGAGACACGTGGGAATGGGCTGGAGAGGCATGTACGGCGGGGCTGACCCGGGCCGGGCGTGCTGGGAAGGGGGCCTGGAGTCGGCTCGGGCACATCAGGCATGGCCAGCCTGGGGGCTCTGTGGTCCCGGGAGCCCGGGACGTGGTGCCTGCCCCTGGTCCCCTTCTCAGGCCCGGGACCGCGGGGCGGGCGCAGGGCATCTGGTGGCCTCTTCCTCAGTTTCCCGTGTGGCAGGGGGCAGCTGGGAGTGGTCGGGGGGCTCCCTCCAGCGCTAGCCTTTGGGGTTCAAAAGGCTTCCTCGCGGGTCCCTGCACCCCAGTGCACGCACGCACACACAGCTGAAGAGAATTAGGCTCAAAACGTCCACTCGGCTTTTCTCTTGATTCTGAGGTATTTAGAATGGGGGTGGGGGGTGAGGAGAGGAAGTCACTGAGCTGATTCTCCTGCGTTTGCCAGCGCAGAAGTGCAGATGGGGCCCAGAGCCCCGGGCGTCCCGGGGGGGAGCACCAGCCCTCCTCCCGCAGGGCAAGGTGGGAGGGGAGGCGGGGTGGGGGCCCAGAGGCCCGGCACCGGGGACAGGGCAGGCTGGGGCATCTCCGGGCCGGACACAGCGCAGCCCCCCCGCCACCGCTGTCCTACCCCTGAGTCCGAGGGTGGAAGTGGCCTCAGGCTCAGCTGGGTTCCCAGGGAGCTTCCTCCCTCCGAGGCTGAGAGGCCCAGGGCCACGTGGCCGCCTCGGCTCCGTCTTCCCGGGGAGGCCCTGTCCCAGCTGCTCTGGGGAGTGGACGGGAACTCAAGGGGCACGAGGAGCCCAGGAGACCCCCCGAGTGGCCGGTGCAGATGCTAGAAGGCTGATCCTCGGTCGGCCCGTGCACTGGACCCCACGGCCCCTGTTCTGTGCCCCGAAGTGAGGAGGACGGACACTTGCACAACACCCCTAAGGCTGTCGTGGGCGAGGTCCCCGTGACCCCGTGACCCGTCCTCAGGTTCCTCATCGATCCAAAGTCTCCCTAACCCTGCTTCCCACATCTTCATTCCCAAGTCTCCCTTCTCCCGCGGCCGCTGGGCACCTCACGCACCCACGTGCCACCTGGGCCCCTCCTCCCCGATGGCTTCGAGTGTGTCGGCCTGCAGCTGACCCCCCCCCCCGGCTCCCGCTCCGCCCCAGCACTCGCGCCCCACCTTCCTCCCCCAGGGCTGCCCTGTGCCCACAGGCGGCACGCCCACAGTCCCGGGTCACAGCCCTCGTCTGCTGAGCCTCCCGCCCCACTCTCTCCGCACTGGACCTGCATGCCCCAGTGACGATGAGTGGACTCCGGGCCCTTCTGGGCTTTTCGGGCCATGGGAGGGATGAAGCGTGAGGGGCGTCTCTGGGAGCTTCGGGGAGGGTGGCAGTGAAGATCAGGTCCCTCTTCTAGAAAGACCACTCTGGTCGCTGAATGGGGGTGGGAGGGGAGATGAGGGGTTGACCTAGTGGGGACACTTGTCATCACCGCCTGATGGAGGCAGCAGGCGGGGTCTCCCAGGAGGTGGCTTTGCCGGGACCCCGCGGCCAGCAGAGGGCTGCGGCAGCCCCTGGGGGGCGTGTCAGTGAGCAGGCTGCACCGCAAGCGCCCACCGCTCTGCCCAGCTGCAGGGACGGCGCCTTGGTGGAGGAGGGGCACTGGCTCTCCAGGGGCATGGCTCTGTTGCGGCGCCTCTCCGTGCCTTAGCTCTGAGCCTGTGGCCTCCGTGGGCCCTGTGTCCCCTGGGCGGCCCCATTCCAGGACAGTCTTGGGCGCCCCCCAGTACCCCCTCTCTGAGAGCAAGACGGGAAGGAAGCTGCAGGGGGAAACGCCATTAGACGGTTCTGCGGTGTGGGGCTCGGCCCTGGCCCCATGAGCAGATCTGCTCCCCGGCTCTGGAGTCAGCAATTGCACGAGGCCAGGCCAGTGGGGGTTCCGAGGCCAGGCGGTCCGAGGAGCAGCAGCGCGGGGTGGGGCCGCTCCCCGTCGGGAGGGCAGCTGTGCCGTCTGTGTTTGGGCACGGCCCAGCCAAGCCTTGATTAGCCAGCCCCGTCCTCCCAGAGCCCCTGCTCCGATGCGGGTCAGCTCGGCAGCTGTCTCATCAGCACCTGCTGGGGGCCTGGTTGGGTGCCAGGCGTGGGGGGTGGGAAAGCAGGCGAGCTGGGCCCTGCCAGACCCGGCGCCTAGAGAGCCTGTCCACCATTACCTTCCAGAAGCAGTTTCTTCCCACAGTGCATCCCCCCCCCGGGCATGTCCGCCCACCCCCCTTCCTGCCTGGGCCCGCCGATGGCACAGCCAGTTCCCAGGCCGTTGCGGACACTGGCCCTGCCAGGCTCAGCCCAGGAAGGATTTTCGGTGATCTCTGAAGTTCTGGGAAAAGTGTGGGTAGGGAGCCCCGTCCCAGTGGCCCCGGCGGGGTAGGTTGGTTATTCAGTGTTGAAGGGCCCTCGGTTGATATTTGTGGTAAAAACAAACACTTGTGGAGAACCCAATACCTCCTTGGCTCTGGGCCAGGGGAGGGCGAGGCCACTGCCGTGAAGCCCACCAGGGCTCTGGTGAGCAGGGGGCACCGGATGGCTGGCTATGAGGGGCTTTGGGGAACCGAATGAGAATGTTCTGATCAAGCCAGCCAGGCTCAGAGGATGGGTGTCACTTGGAGAAAAAAGACGAGAATGTGGAGAAAGGGCGACCCGTCCGGGCTACCATGTGGCCGTGTGGTGTTAAGACCTGTCCATGGGGCCTTCGAGACTCCTTCCTTCAAAAGGGGGAGCTTAATCCCCCCACACCGCCTTGACTTTGGTGTGGACCTAGTGATTTGCCTCTGGTAACTAGAATGTGGTGGCGGTGTGAGTGTGCCTTCCGAAACCAGCCCGTGGAAGCGACTGCTGCTTCCTGCTTGCTGTCCTAGGGCTCCCCGGCTCCTGGAGACGCCGGCCGCCATGTTGGGAGGACACCCAAGCAGTCCTGTGGAGAAGTCCACGTGGTGAAAACTCAGGCCTCTCACGAGCACACCATCATGGCGGTGAGCCCTCCAGTCCCGAGTCTAGACATCAGAGGCCACAGCCCTGGCCAGCACCACCCAGCCAGCCACTCCTGGACTCTGACCCGCGGAGGCCACGTGATGTGATGAACGTCCATTGCCTTAAGTTGTGAAGTTGTAGGGTAATTTGTTGCTTCACAAGAGCTAGGTGACATAGCCCGCCTTGCAGGGGTGGCAAAGAGGGCTTGGCCTGCCTGCCAGCTTTTGCCATCGGTTGGTGGCACTGGGCACGAGAGAGAGAGTGCTGTGGCCAAACAGCAATGTCTGCCCCTGGCATACAAGCTGTGTTTCTGCTCTTCCAGGATTTGAATTCTGTCCTCCAGGCCAGGGGCCATGAACCTGAGGTGCCCGTGAGAACCAACCCCCTCTCCCCGCCCCTGCACAGGCCCCACTTGCAGAGATGATGCTTGGACTCAGTGGGTGGTCCCTGGGGCAGCGGGTCCCGGTCGGCGTTCGAGCAGAGGGGCGGCTCTGGCCATGTGTTTCTGGCTGGGAGAAGCCGGCAGCTAGACGGCAGCCTGGCAGCTGTAACAGTTGACCTTCTTCTCCCGCCGAGAACCCCCAGATCCGGGTCTTTAGCACACGGGCAGGACGATGGGCAATGCTCGCCTCTCCCGGGACTGGTGGCCAGTGGCCCTGCACTGCCAGGCAGCCTCCAGGACACACCAGGCATCAGGGCTGGGGGCTGGGTCGCCAGAGCGCCTTCTCACCTGCCTCTGGGAGCCTGCTGGTCCTGTGCCCCAGCCCGCCTTGTGGGGCACAAACCCGGCGGTGACTGTCCCTCCCCTCCTCTCCTGCCCTGCACACATCCTTCTGCCTCCCGTACGTGCAGCCTCCTGCCCCTCAGCGTGGCTCGTGGGTCCGGGGGCTGACACTGAGCTCCCACAGGCTGGTTCTGTGGCCAGGGCCCAGGAGAGGGGGGCTCCTCAGCGAGCTCTGGCCCATCATCTTCCGTGCCCTGGGGCCGCTGGCAGGCCCTCTCATGGGTTAGCCGCAGTGAACGGGGCGCGGGCCCATGCCAGGGGTGGCAGGGTGTCCTGTGTGGGCAGACAGTGACACTGGGGACCCCAAGGGGGGACAGACCCACAGAGCATAGGGGCCCCTGTATGCCACCCAGTCCCAAGGGCTTCGTGATGGCAATTCCTTTATTCCTAACACAGCCCGCCATGGCGATGGGGAAATCGAGGCACGTAAAGGCAAGGGGCTTACCAGGCATCACACAACGAGTAGGTACTAAAGCCGGGCTTTCCTCATGGGCATCCCAGGACCAGGCTCTGTCTGTCTGTCTGTCTGCCCACCCGCCCTTCCCTCTCTGCCACACAGCCTCGGTGAGGGACACAGCCCCCGCTCACACAGCAGCCCTGCAACCTGCCAGGGAGGCCCCGGTGTGGACACAAGGCTCACTGGGCATGAGAGCAGGTGAGCCCTGCCCACCTTTGCCTGGGAGGGTGCTGATCCTGCATGCACCAGCCCGTCTGCCCTGGGGGGGGGGGGGGGTGTCCGGCAGGCGAGGACATGCGGGCAGCTGCCCCCCAGCCGCACCCGGATCGCCGCTGGCAGACAAACAAGCGGGGACCCGGGACCTGCTCACAAATTGTTCCACGTGAACACGATGTCCTTGTCACCGTGGCCAGGGATGCCTCAGAGCGCCTCCTCAGCAGGGAGGCCACGACTCGTGGCCCAAACTCACTCGGTGGCAGCCCCGTGTCAGACTGGACCTGAACCCTGTCTCAGCAGAGTCCGGTCTGCAGCCCGAGTGCCGACCCCCAGCACGGCCAAGCCGGACCAGGCGAGGTGGCAAACCGGGCTTTCGCTGGGGTGCCGGGTCCTCTCCGCTGCTTCTGACTTGCCCACGCTCCTCCTCGTTCTTTTGAACTTCCCTTTGGTGCACCCCAAACCCCCGAGGAGGCTGGGGAGTCAGCGAAGGCGTGGGCGGCACCCCACAAGGGGGCCAGCACGCGGTGGCCCCAAGCCTCAGCCCTCGACCCGGGCCTGCATGCGGGAGGCGACGGCTTTACCCAGCCCCGGCCCCGGGGAGTCGGGGATTCGGTCTCAGATGGGGGGGGGGCTCGGTCTCCTTCACCCCGTTCCCCCCCCCCCCAGGCCCGCGGCTGGGGCCAAAGTCCTCCTCGGGACATGTCGATGGCAGCAAACATTTTACAGATGTGACATGCTCCGAGCCTGGCAACAGGGCCGGCTCCAGCTGCTGGAGAACGTGGTTGGATTTACGTCCACAGCAAGGGACCCCGTCACCTTTCTCTGCTTGGAGTGTAATCTGTTTTTGGAAGCCTTGCTGGAAAATCTGAATCTTGTGAGCCATCAGCTGCTTATAATCAGAGAAGCATATGTTTAAAAGAGCTGAGGGGCCTTATAAACTCCGTGTGCAAATTACCTTTGGGGCTGCCTGCCCCGCCCCCCCCCCACGGCTGCCATCGCTGGGGAGGGGCTCAGCGCGCTGCCCAGAATGAGCTGTAACCCGGTTGTGGCACGGGGTCTGGTTAGCGTTAGCCACGTCAGCTTGGCCCCGGAGCGTGGGAGCCCGTGTCTGCTGCTCGGCTTCCAGCCCCCCACCCCCCACCCCAGCTGCAGAGGCTTCTGGCCTCCCTGTTCCTGGGCTTTTCACCATGAGAAACCTCCAACCTGGGGGCCGCATAGCAAGACGTGGGTAGGCGCTCAGCCCTCCCCTCGGGGCCGCTGGGGGCTTCCCGGGCCCCCATGCTCAGCAGGGGCAGCTCCGAGTCGGGCGCTGCCCTCGGGGCCGTGGTCCCGCGTCTGTTTGTTTTGTGTTTTTCGGCTTTTGTTTTTGTTTTCGTAATTAGCTTTGTTCAGATACCGCTCACTTACCGTACAATTCACCCACTTAAAGCGTGCGAAACGGTGGTTTCTAGTGTCCCCAGAGCTGTGTGGGCACCAGCACTGTCTAGTTCCGGAACGTTTCCAGCACCCCGAGAAGAAACCCCGTGCCGGGAGCAGTCACTCCTCACCCCTCCCGCCTCCCTGTCCCGGGAAGCCACAAATCTGCTTTCTGTCTGGATGGATTTGCCTGCCGTGGACATTTCGTAGACAGAGAGTCACACACTACGTGGCCTTCCGTGGCTGCCTCCTGACTTCCGCTGTGTCCTCAAGGCCCACGCCGCGTGCAGCGGGCGTGGGGCCTCCGTGCACCTTCCCGGCCCAGCGGGGTCCCGTCGTGTGGCTGCGCCCCGTCGTGTGTGTCCTTCCGTCCCTGGACGGGTATTTGGGCTGGTTCCACTTTCTGTCCGTTACGAGGCACGTTGCCGTGGACAGGACCGCTTCACCCTCCTGGGGTCCGCCCCAGGTCGCAAACTGGGCGGGTCACGTGGGAGCGTGGCGTTCCACCTCGTAAGGAGCCACCCTACGGCTCCCCTAGTGGCTGCCCCCTCGTGCCCTCCTACCGGCGTCATCGGCGGCGCTGATGCCGCCACGCCCTCAGCAACGCCTGCTGCCGTGGGTCGGCTCACGCGCGGGCTCCTGGCGGGGGTGGCGTCCTAGCTCGTTGTGGTTTAGATGTGCATCTCCCTGGTAGCTAATGAGGTTGAGCGTCTTTTCATGTGTTTATTGGCCATTTGCTCATCTTCTTTACGGAATGTCTAGTTAGATCCTCTGCCCGGTTCTTATAAAGTTACTTATCATTTTATTATTGAGTCATTTGGGTTCTGCATACATACCGGATACGAGTCCCTCAGGAGACGTATTTCCCTCCGTTCTATGGGTTGTCTTTTCCCCGTGTTGACGGTGCCCTTTGACTCACGGTAGTTCCTAATTTTGACGAAGTCCGAATAAACTGCTGTTCTCTTCTTGATGTTTCCCTGTTGTGTTGTGAGCCAGCGCTGTGCAAATCCGAGGTCACAAAGACCTTTCCCCGTTTTCTTCTAAGTGTTTTATAGTCTCGGCTCCTATATCTCACTTTGACCCTTTGGAGTTCACTTTTGTGTAGGGTGTGAGGTGGGGTCTGGATGAGAAAGATCCAGTTTCCCCAGAGCCTCTTGTTGAAGAGACTGAGCGAACGTGAATGGGAGGGTTTGTTTCTGGGCTTTCAGTCCCGTCCCACCGACCTGTGCATCTGTCCTCCCCGTACCCACTGTCTTGGGCACTGTAGCTGTGCAGCAGCCTTTGAAATTAGGAAGCGTGAGCTGCTCACCTGTCTGTCCTCACAGCCGAGGCTGGGCCGAACCACATGAACCAAACTGGGTCTTCCCAGTTCTTCCTTTTCCAAGATTGTTTGGCTGTCCTGGGTCCATCAAGGTCCCATACACATTCTGGACCTGCTTGTCAATTTCTGCAGAGAAACCAGGTGGGGTTCTGAGAGGGATCAGATCTGTCAGGCATTCGGGGGAGTGTTGGCATCTCAGCAGCGTGAAGTCTTCAGTCCATGAACATGGGATATCTTTCCATTCTCTTTCGATCTTCTTTCCTTTCTTTTGTTGGTGCTTCGGGGTTTTTTGCAGCCGTGACCAGCTACTGTCCTTCCTTCCCACCCACTGGCCCTGCCCAGCCTCCAGACCATAACTCCCCGGAGCCTCCATGCTCCTCCCAGTTCCGAGCCCCTTTCCTCCAGGCTCTGCTGATGCTTCATGGTCCCAGCTTAGTGCCAGGCACGAAGTGTTGCTCTGGCCCAAGCCTTTTCACACTCCTGCCTGGGGCACATACCCTCCCCTCCTCTCCCCTCCTGGGGGCACCCTCATACCCAGGGCCTCTCAGGCCTCTTCACATGCCTCGGCTGTCCCTCCAGGTGTGATCACCACCCCAGACTGTGGCTCCCAGAACCCAGGGCGGCTCTACCATCTCATGCTCTCTGCACCCCAACACTGGCACCAGGCGTGGAAACCCCAGGAAGGTCTACAGGAATAATTAACTGTTTCCTGGACCAGGAGTTTTATGGCAGTGCCCACCCCAGTCGAGGGATGGTCCTTAATACCAAGTGAGGCCTCTGAGGACCTCACCACCAGGGAAATGGGACTTTGGCGGCTTACAAAAGAAATGTGATTGTTCAGATTTCCTGTCGACTCAAGGATCCCAAATCTGGTGTGTAGCCCTCGAGGGAAGGGTCCCAGCACTGCTTCTGGGGAGGGGCCTTTAAGGGGAGGCGGAATCGGCTCCTGAGGAGCTTGCCTGGAGCCAGTGGCTGGGGCTGGTCCACTGCTCACCTGGGTGTAGCCTTTGGACGGGGCTGGGTCAGGCCGTCTAGAGCGAGCTGGGTCACCGACAGCAGGCATGCCCCAGCCTCACTGGGTCTATCCCCCACTTGGGGAAAGAGGGAAATGCTCCCTGTATTCCCTGCCACCCCCAGGAAAACCAGGTCCAAGGAGGTGGCGGCTTATGTCCTGCGGGATCCTGGGGAGGTGCTTCGTGCAGAGTCTGGCTCCTGCCCACTCCCCCAGGAACTGTGCATTTATGGAGGCCCCTGTGCACCAGGCCTTGGCAGGTGTGAGGGCTGCAGGGGGGCGCAGTGGCACGCAGGTGCTCCCTGAGCACAGGCGGTCCAACAGCCGGGCTGCCCGGCCTCAGGGATGTCAGTATAGGCTCGCGAGGGCCCAGGCCAGAATGGGGATGGCAGCACCCCAGGGCCTAGAGAGGCTCAAAGCAGGGCCCCTCCATAGTCCCAGCGAGGTGTTTTGGGGTGGAGAAAAGGTCTCCCATCCCACCTGCCTTCCCCAGGGTGCCAGGCCGGATTTCGGGCCAGCCAGAGCACATGCACCGGAGTCCAGAGGCCTGGCAGCCCGACTCTCCGAGGCTCGCCCCCACCTCACCAGACGGCCGCAGCCCAAGGAGCTCTGAGCGCTTCTGTCCCTCTTGGAATGTTGCACAGGGGCCTTCAGTGGGAGCCCCCACTCCGTGACCAGCACAGCCTGAGGCCTTCCGTGCCCCCAGCAGGGGCCAAGCTCCCGGGCCTTCTCTGCGCGTGACCCCCCCTTGCGGCCTCCTGGCCTGGGGTGCGCACGTGGTCGCCCGGGAGGCTTCGGCCGGCCGTGGGGGGGAGGCCGTGGGCGACGGGGAAGGATTCCCACCTCCGCGTCCCTGCGAGCCTGTCGTCAGAGTGAGGTCAGCCCCCTGCAAGAGCCCTGGCTATAAATGGGGACGGGCTGGGGGGTCCTGGGAGGAATGAGGAACCAGAGGCCCCACCTGTAAGGTCCCCCCACTGACATAAGGGCACGGGGTGGGGGCAGCCAGCTAGAGACCCCCCGCGATCTTAACCACGTCGTGAGCGTTGCGGGGGATTACGTTAGGGAGGGATTAATGAGCCTCTGAAATGAGATCTGAGAGCAGCCAGGACCCTGCCTGAGACGCGGCTTCCGTGGACGGAGCGCAGGGAGCCCCCGCTCCTCCCGGCGCCCCAGGCCAGCCGGACCTGCATTCCGCTCCTCCTGCCTTCTGGAAGCGTTCCCTGAATCACATTGTTCGCTGCGCTCGGTCGGGCCTTCTGGGCTCTTCCTCTGCTGTTTGCCATAAAAACGCTCCGGCCATCTTTTCCGCTGTGGTTTTTATTGTTTTATTTTATTATTCCAGCTATATTAAGTTGGGAAGAGCTACAGAAATGGTTTTTTCTCCCCCAGATTCCAGAACAAGTCGTAGCCATTGTAGATGTTAACTCATCACCCTCCCCCCACACACCCTTGCGTTCTCCCCAGTGTCGTCCTCCCCGCTGTAAATGGGCGTTTCAAGGACAGGAGCTGGAACAGGCCTCGGAGCCCCCCCCCCCCCTTGCTTCCAGCTCCCATCCAGGGCGAGAGAAAAGTGAGCTCAGACCCCGGGTCAGCCCTGTTTCTGGAGGCCACGGCCACAGGCGCTGCTGGCCCCTGGCTGGGCCGGGCTGCGGTGGGAGCCAAGTGCAGGGTGAAGGCCTGGGGAGGGTCTGGGTTCTCTTGGCCGCTGGTGAGATGATCCATTAAGTCCATATCCCTCACTGAGTTCACGTATTCAGAGAATACCCCGTGCTCTGGCCGTCTTACGTTCCTGCAATATTGCTTCCAGATGGACAGACACCCACTCGGAGCCCGGCCCTCGCCGAAGCTGCGGCCGGCGTGCTGCTCACCACCGCGCCTTTGTTCTGTCCCCGACCACTTGGGGGGGGGGGGGGTTGCCAGGCCTGCGGTCCCCGCCCCACAAGAGTCTGAAGACAGAACACCTCGGGCAGCGGAGCGTCTCCAGGCCTGAGCCGCGGGCTGCCGAGGCCTCTTCCCGGGGCTGTTGCAGTGAAGGCAAGGTTCCGGCCCCACCGGTGCCCAGGTCGCCTGTCCTGCCTGTCTGCCCTCGCCCGGGGTGCGGCTTGGGGTGGGCCCCCGAGCCCTCTCAGCCCCCTCCCCTCCCCCGAGGCCCTGCCCGGCCCCTGTGAGGCAGCACGGGAGCTCTGACTGTGCCGTCTGCTGGGCCGTGGACCCCAGGCCTCCTCCCGTGGCTCCTCTGGTCGGCCTGAGTGCCCTCTGAGTGGGGTGGAGGGTGGCCAGGCGACCACCCCATCACCAGCGGCGACAGTGACCTGCTCTGTGCCTGTCCCGGGCTGGACACGGGGCTCTGACGTGGGGAGAAGCCCCTTCCATCCTGGCAAGTGTCAGGCAGATGAGGGAAGGGGGACGAGTGTCAGCCGAGGCTTCGCAGACCTGTCCCCGAGGAGGACACGGCGCGCCGGGCTGACCCTTTGCAAGCAGAGGCGTGGCGTGGCGGGTGAAAGTCCAGAGGGAGCGGCGTGGCGGGCTCCAGGGCCTCGGGGATCAGGGCCGGGGCACCGTCGGGTGGGAGCAGGCCTGGGGCCCCACCGCCATCATCCAGACGGTAGCACCCCTCGTCCCCCCAAAGTCCGGGGCCTGGGACCCGAGTCCTGGCCCCTCACACGCGTGTGCTCCGGCCCGTCAGTGTCTGGCCCGGACGCCGCGGTGGGATGAGCCCAGGGCGGTGCTCACAGATGGCCGCGAGGCGCAGCGGACCGTGGGCGCCCCGTTGCCGCTGCACGGGTGCAGTCGTGGGATGGATGGGCGTTCACGGATGTCCCGGGAAGCTGAGGGCAAGGGCACTCCGGGCACCAGCCCTGACTGACACCGACACCCACCCCCCACCTCAGGTCTCAGCCCGGAAAGCAGCCGGCAGTGTGGACCTGTGCTCCCCTTGGGTCTGGGCTCTCAGGCAGCCCGTGGGGCGTGGAGCGGGGCGGGCTGTGCGGAGAGGAGGAGACCAGGGCTCTGGGACTTGTGATGGGAGGGATGCGGGGACCGCGGGGGTCTTGGTTTCCAGCTGTAGGGGTGGGCGGGGGCCACTGCACCTGAGAGAAGCCCAGGCCCGTCCCAGGCTCTCTCGGAGGAGACGCCCGCCCGTCCCTGGCCTTGCCAGCCTTGGGAGCTTGTGACCACCTCGGCGGTCGGACCTGGGCGGACTCCTCTCAGGGCCAGAGGTCCTGGCTCAGGTGAGGTGAGGAGCCCCCGGGGCACCGCCGTGTCCCACTCTGTTCTTCTGGCCACGTTCGCCCTGGCTGTGAGGGCGGCCCCTGCTCTCCGGAACTGTGTGTGGACCTGGCGGGGAGCGGCCACGTCAGCCTGACTTCGGGGTGGGGTGGGGGAGCGGGCGTGGGGCAGCCAGGTCGGAAACCACATGCTGACGCAGGCATAAAACCATCCCCCGAGTCTCCGTTGACCCCCCGCTGGCCCGCTGTGCCGGCTGTCAGGGAGAGGCCGCCCTCCGCCCAGGGGACAGATTTTGGACCTGACGACCTGAGATAAAGCAGGGATTTCCTGACAACCCCAGACCTGCAGCTTTCAGATGAATTCCCTCCCGTAAAAGCCCCCCGGGGCTGTGCCCTGCCTTTGACCTCGGCCACACTGGGGGTGTCAGGACAGGCTCCGGTGGCGAGGTCACACCCCCGTCTCTCACCCACCTCACTTATCTTTGTTGCTGGGCCCACATTAATTGCTATTTGTATCACTTGCCCTTTTTTCACATTTGGGGTGGCCATAAGTAGCCCACGGCAGTATGCACCCACGCGGGGCGGGGAGAGAAGCCCGGGGCCGCAGCCCCCCGAGGGACGGTCTCAGGGGCCGGAGCTGCGGGTTCGCAGGTGGGGCCACGGCGGAGGGAGGAGGTCCGGCGGGCAGATACGTGTGCGCATCACCTCGGAGCCTGGCTGGGTCTCCAGCTGCGGCCTGTCCCCCGCCTCCGGGTGGGCCTCGGGCTCCCTGGGCACGCAGCCGGCCGCCCGGCTGCCCGGCTGCCCGGGGCCGTGCACACAAACAGCCTCGGTTCTGCGGGGCCTGTGGACTTCCACTCCCTGCCTCCCGGAACGTCTTCTCTTGGGGGCTTTCCAGCCACGGCTGGAGTCCGTGGACACGCAGGAGTCCCACCCAGAAAGGGAGCTGAGGAAAGCGCCGGCGGAGTGGCACCCGGCGGCCAACACCGATGGGCAGTGCGCCGGTGCACTGGCTCCTCGGCCTGACCTTTGGAGGGAGCCGTGGGCAGCCAGGAGCCTGTGGGAGGGGGTCCCGGATAGGAACCTACGGGGATCACACCCGGCCCCGGGCTGGGCGCTCTGTAGGAGATCAGCACACAGATATGGGAGGAGAGCCCCGTCGGATGTCGGATGCACAGCAGTCAGTGAACCCTGGACTAGCCAGGACGACCCAGGGCCTGCTGCGTAACAGACGGCCCCGCGGCCTCCCTTCCGTCGCGCGCTGCTGTCCCTCTCAGGCCAGCCGGGGGTCTGCACAGGGGCCCTGCTTACCGCACCAGCAGGCAGAGAGCCTGGAGGGCTGAGGGGGGGTGGGTGTTTGGGGATCAGAGAGCCGTGCCGGTCAGGACTGAGGCCGGCTCTCTGGAGGCGCTCTGGCCCTGACCACTGAGGTCCCGGCGCGACACGGTGTCGGCCTCTAGCCCCGGGCCCTTACACGCACCACTCACCGCAGACGGCCCCGAGCTCACCACCTGCACCCCTCACACTTGGTCTTCCTGAGGGTCGGCCTGGGGGGCACAAGATCCGCCTGGCAGGGCTGTGTGCGAGCTGCAGGGAGATCTGGGCCCATCAGGTGCTTCCGCCTCCCCCCGCCCCGCAAGGTGGTCCCGCCGGCTGGTGCCACGCCCCCCTGGACACCAAGCTGCCCTGGGGGGGGCGAGGAAGGAGGGGTCCTGAACAAAGGGCCCCTCTCTTCCCTCCCAACGGGGCAAACACACGCCCTGCAGGGGTGGGGTGGCAGGGTTGCTCCCCGCGGTGCCCCTCAGACTCGGGGGCCCCTCGGCAGGATTCAGGGCCGTCCGGGGGGAGGGGGGCCTGGAAATCAGGTCGTGCGTCACCCAGAGCGGGAGGGTCAGCAGCGGGGCCTGACGCCACTTACAGTTTCTCCAGAACACTCAGGATTCAAAAGCCAACAGAAAGGAGACTTTGAGGTGGCCACGGGAGAGAGCTCCCTCCCCCCGGGCTTTCCGGCCTTTTCCTTGTCCTTCTCGAGAGCCATTACCTATGCCGGCCCCCTCTGGGCCCCACGGCCCCACTGGGCCCCACCACCCGGGCCAGGAGGAGACTGGTGCTGGGGGAGGGGAGCTCCAGGAAGTCACGGCCCTCCCCCACCCTGTATTCAGGAAAGTTCCGCAGGCCCCACTCTCTGGCTTCTTATTTTGTTCTAACCACAAGCTCTCAGGAGAGCAGAAGCAAAGGGCCTTGGGGACAGCACTGGGAGCGGGGGAGGGAGGGTAGGAGGAGCAGCAGGGGGGAGGCCCGTCTGCAGCCTCGGGGCCGGAGGACCCCAGAGCAGCAGCTCCTGCCTCGTCAGGGAGCCTTGGGTTGCAGGGAAAGAACAGCTTTGCTCCTGGGAGCCAGGAAGGCCTCGTCTGCTCTACCCGCATTTCTTGTTTTGCCATGTTGGAAGGGTGTAGCCTGGTGCCCCGCAGCTCCTGGCTTGGGGTGGACCCCTTCTCCAACTGAGCTCTGGGCTGACCGGCTGACACACCTGGCCTGGATCCGAGCCCTGAACGACACCCAACCTGCAAGGTAGAGGCTCAGGACAGGGACCCCCTTCTACCGCCTCCTCCACCAGCCTGCAGGCTCGCACGCCACCCGGAGCTGGGCCCCAGCCGCCCGAGCCCCTGGCCGGCTCTGTGCTTAGCCTCCCTGCTGCCAGGCTGGTCCCCACCCCGTCTCTGTTTCCACGCACGGAGCTACGGCCACCACAAACTGCATGGGGTGCAGCTCCCGGGGTGTGGATGCAAGGAAGGGGGGCGGGGAGGCACCGGGCCACTTCCAGTGACTGCAAGGCTGACTGTTACGAGCCGTCAAGGAAAGCTAGGACCCCAAACTGTAACTCCTCGGAGCATGAGCACGGCGGGGCCCCCCCCCCCCCCCCCGGCTCAACGCCGCTGGAACCTGTCACGGGAAGGGCATTTGCAGCCAGGACCACGCTAAGGTGTTGATGCCCTCCTGGGAGGTCTCTCCAGGTGCCATCTGCCTTGTCACCGCTCCGTGTACATGCCAGGGGTACGAGGCCCCGCGGCTGCCGACCTGTCACGTCCCCGCCAGGCCACCTCAGAGCTGTGTGCTCTCAGAGAGCCATCCCCCCGAGTGTCCACCTCTGTGTCTCTCGGGGTCTGACATGCACCCCTGGACCACGTGATCGTAACCACGAGGTTATAAACACACAGATTTCCCTTCCTAAGAGGCGACGTGTCTGGCGCACAGGTCCCCAGTGCTCAAAGAACACGGGCCACAGTAAGTCTGGAGGACTGTCATGGCTTCGCCGACCCTCAGCCCCGACGCGCCCGCTGGTGACAAGCCGTGTGTGGTGACCCCAGTGCCCGGGGCCCATTGGTAACAAGGGTGGCCAGGGACAGCACGCAGGCCGTCTGTCCTGTGGTTTCCAAGGAACAAGCGGCCCCACTTGGGCCGTGACCTCCAGAGGCACATCCTGGTTTTCTGTGATCTTCAGTTACAGAAGGTGGGGGGGATGAACAGATCAAACCCCACTGCAGATGTGTGACCAGGTCGCGTACGCACGTCACATACACCGTGCCTGCGCCCTCTCGCGCCCCGGGAGTTGGGGGCTCTCTCCGTCATGGACACGCACACCCACAGCCTCCCAGGACTGGCCCCGGAGGAAAATCTCCCTCAGCCGTGGCTGAGAGCCGAGGGCTGGGGAGGGGACGCTCTCGGGACCTGAGCTAGCGCGGGACTCTCCCGATGGGTCCTGCACGCGAGGTTCAGAGGCTCAAGACAAACCAAACATCCCCGTCGGTCATAACTTTACGAAGGATTGCCGGCGCCCCAAAAGGCTTGCGTGTGTCGGCGGCCCCACCGCATCCGGGAGTGCACACGCAGGCACGCACTCCCCGGCCCAGTTGCCTTCCGGGGCCAGGCTGAGGTCAGGCCTCCTTTAGGCCAAGCCCACGCTGGCCTTGTGTGGCGACAGCTGAAGGCCAGGAGGAGGCCACTGGCCTTGGGAGAGGCTCCCAGAGCAGAGGCAGGCCCCTCGAAGGTCACCTGACTGTTCCCTGCAAGGGGAGTGGGACCCAGGGCCGCCCAGCGCCGGCCGTGTCCTGTTAACCCCTGCGTGCCGGAGCTGCAGGCGCCGGAAGGAGCCCTCCCAGGGCGCCCTGTGTCGGGGGCCTCGCCCTGGGCTTCTCCTTGGCCATGGAAAATGGGAGCTAGAGCGTAAGCAGAGCCACAGCCACTCTGTGGTGCCAGGCCGAAGCTTCCAGAACCTGGGGGCCCCGTGCCTCCTGGGGAGTTCTCAGGATGTCCTCTGCAGCCTGTGGAAGTCAGGCCCTTGGAGCCCTGGGGCGATTGTCCCTCGTTTGCCCCATTAAGTAGGGTCAGGCAGGGAAGGAAGCCGCCCGCACAGACCCCAAGGCTGCCGGGGCTCGGTTCCAAGGGAGAAGAAAGAGGTTCTCCTGAGCTTCCGCGTCCCGGAGGCTGTCCTCCCCAGCCCGTCCTCCCCAGCCCGTCCTCCCCAGCTTTCCCTGGGACGAGGGCCCCTGGCCCTCGCAGAGGCCCGGCCCCAAGGCAAGAAAGGGGTTTTGTCTTCGGACTCTTGTAAAGAGTTAAAAAGGCAGGGAGGGGGCTGGCAGGGGCTGCTTCAGGTTATCCGTTCTGAATGTCAAGAGGCAAGCGGCTCGGGCCGGAGCGACTCCAGGGACGCGGCCGACAAGTTACCAAACATCCAGCAGCACCCACGACTAATTTCTTCCCCTGTTTGTCCTGCAGACGAGGCCGAGTTAAAAGGCAGCGCTTTGGGGTTGAAAGGCTCCCTGCTGCGTCTGTGTGCAAGGGGACCCCAAGGCTCTGCTGCTTTTGTTCCGGGCCGCTAATAAGCCGACTCCCGCTGGGCACTCTGAGGGCCCGAGGCCCGCATCCGCGTCCCAGCCCGGCTGCCCCTCCGCCGTGCTGCAGCCCCAGCCGCCAGGGGTGTGCCCCGCACCCCCCGGCCGTGGCGGGAGTGGAATCAGCAGATTGTATCAAGAAATATTTCTAGGGATTTACATTCCGGTGCTCAAGAGTCTACTCATGGCTTTTCTCCTGTGTGCAGGGGTGGGGACGTCCCGCAGAGCAGGCCAGGGGGAGGTGGGGGCGGGCCTTGTGGGCCACCGTCCTGGATCTCATGGAGCCGTTATGAGGACCGCTGCCCTCGGCAAGGCAGCCCCTCTGGGCTGTCTGGCCTCCCCGAGGGCGCGGCCTGGTCGGGGGCACCCCCTCACCCGGAGTCCACCCCTCCATGCAGCTCAGGGCCCCTCAGGGACACCCCCACTCTGAGCCCGAAAGGGCCTGCTGCACCCATGTCAGCCCGCGGGACATGTGCCCCGAGCTTCCCGTCCCTCTCAGCGGCCCGCCGACTTCCACGGACTCCACGGCCAAGGTGTCACGTGAACGGCCTCGCTGTGTGCAGGGAGCCCACACACGGCCGGCCGGCGTCCCGCCTGGCCCAGATCGCAGGGAGCCCCACAGCCCCCGGGGTCAGGGCTGATCCCTCGAGGCCCCCGTGCGGGCTGGCCCAGGGAAGTCGGGGGGGGGGTCAGGGAGCCACAGAGCCAGCACGCCCTGTCCCCCGGCGCTCGTAGGTGACGTGACCTCACATCAGGCTGACGGGGAAAGAAATGCAGTCTGGGTGAGGGCAGCTGGCTGGGGTGGGTCTGGGTGTGACTCTTCAGCCTGGGGTGATGGCTTCCCCAAGGGGGTGACAAATGGGCAAGACTGAGGGTCGCCAGCCGTGCGGGGATGTGAAGCAGTCTGTGAGGGTCCCGGGGCCAGGTTCTGAGGGCCTCAGTGCCCCGGAGGCTGTGAGAAGTGGGAGGAGGTGGCCGCAGGCAGAGCCGGGCTCCGGGTGCACCCCATCCCATCCTGCCAGGGGCGGACGCAGCCGCCGGCGGAGCCCGGAGCGCCATGTGCCGGGGACTACTGGGCCCCCCGCCCCAGGGTGACGGTGCTGGTGGTCCCGTCCCCATGGCCATGGGACGAATGGAGGGTCACAGACTCTCAGCCTCCCAGGGGACACTGGGCATGTGGGCCTCACAGCAGGATGTGAGCCCACCCAGACCAAGGCGACCGCTGGCTCGGGCCCTTGAGACCCCCCCCAAGCCCCTCCCTCTCTGGGCCTCAGTGTCCTTGTCTGTCCGGGGGGAGGATGGCACCCTCCGTGGTGGGCTTGGGGCATGTGGGGGAGGCCCCGTGGCACTTCTGTGTTTCTGGGGGCCCCAGGAAGACCGTCCCAGGCCAGGTCCGGTCCGTGGATCTGTCCCCGCGGTGACAGTGGCGCCTGAAGCAGGGACAGCTAGTTAAGGACAACACTGAGGCTCAGAGCGGCAGCGTGTAAGTTAACCCGGCTCTGAGACGCACCGTCCCCGAACCTCAGAGCCACTCAGAGCAGCAACCCTTCCCCAAGCGTAGCTGCCCACCTCTCCATGGGGCGGCCGGCGGGGCCGAGTGGGGGCTGGGTGGTCTCGGATGGCCTCCCTCGCAGGTCAGGCCCTAAGTCGGGGCCTGGGGCCTCTCGGGCTGGCTAGCCGGGGAGGTTCACACGCTGGTGGCCCCAGGGTTCCCAGCAGTAAGAGAGGCCGGCCCAGAGCACAAGTGCAGCCGCGCGCGCCTGACCCGGTGGCCAGAGCATGTCACGTGACAGAGGGCTGTTCCGGGGGTGCAGGGGGGTGGCCTGGGGTCCAGCTGCAGGTGTGAAGGAGTCTGTTCTCCACCAGGAAGAGCAGAAATGCAAGCCTGGCTCTCCGCTCCTGACCCCGACCCACACTCCATGCACGTGCCCCCCTCCACCATCGCTGCCGCACCCTGACCCTTGGGCCCCATCCTCCTGATCGAAAACCACATCTGGACCTGGGCCTTCCAGCAAAATCACCGGGGGGCCGCAGACATGAAGCCCAGGAAGGGCGGACAGACAGGCACGACACACACACTTGCAGGCTCACATGATATACAGTCTCCCGCCGGCTCAGTATCGCTTTGCGGTGTCACCTTTCAGCACGGGGCCACTCGCTCTGTCAGGGCAGACAGTCCTCGCTCTGCCAGGTGACGGCCCTAAATCCCCGGGAGTGGCAGCCATCCCCCTCCCAATTGTGTTCTGCCAGATGCACCGACGCTGGTCGCCAGGGTCCCCCCGTGAGGCCGGAGGCCAGGGGGCTGGGAGCTGGGGACCGGGGCCATGATCGCCCTCAGAGTGGGAGGGCGGGGAGTGGGCAGCAGAGCGGGGAAGGGTCTGGATGTCCTACGGGGCTTGGAGCCGCGTCGCCCGCGGGTGGAGCGCACGTGGGCAGCCCCTCTGCACCTCCACACGGCACCCCTTTGCAGGCCCTCGAGGAGGGGGGCAGAGGAGCGGGGGCCTGGGGTGAGTGCCAGCCTCGTGCTCTGCCCTCTGCCAGTGCTCCCTCCTCACACCCCCAGGAGGCGATGCCATGAGGATCCTGGCCTGCGAGACGAGGGCGTGGGACTTGCCTCGGGACACGGAGGGGCCAGGAGAGCCAGGAGTCAGAATAGGGGCTCGATCACTGCCCCACCCGGAGGGAGGGTCACTGCGCCGGCTTTATCTTGCCCTGCCACGCTCCAGCATCGTCCTTTTGAACCAGACCCTTATCGTTCCGGGCCTCAGTGTCCTTGGACGAGAAATGGGGGCCCAGGGGTCTCTGTCACACCCGATCCAGTCACCTGTCCCAGGTACCGAGGGCGGCGCCTGGCGTAGCCAGCGCATCTGGCAGTCTGCAGCCAGACTGTCCGTCGGGAGCCAGTGCACCGGGGTCCGCCGTCACCAGACGCCCAGCCTGCTCGCGCACCGCCGGCGAGCCCAGCAGCCAAGTGTGTGATTTGCCCCAGACCGACCAGCCTGGCTCTAAACGCACGTCTTGAACCCGGGCCAGACCTGCCTGCCACCCTTGTGTCCGCTCCAGGGTGCCCCCGGGGCAGGGCGGTCAGAACTTAGGCCACCCCTGGGGGACACAAGGGTCTCCCCTTCCTGGAGCAACGGTGGGCAGCCATCCTTGCCTGGGGGGCCACTCTGCCCACCCTTGTGTCCAAAAAACAGCTTTCCCGGCTGGGTCTTGCCCTGCCTGCTGGGGACAAGTCGGAGCAGAGGCCTGACGTATGCCTGCGGTTGAGGAAGCAGCTTCACCAGAGGCTCCCCGAGTCCCCGGGCCTGCGCCCCAGAGCCCCAGCCCAGCTCGCCTTCCCGCCGGCCTGGGCAAGCCCGTCGCACACGGCCGAGGGCCTCTTCCCTGCAGCGCCCCGAGTCCCGGCTCAGGACTCCCAGGCCAAGGCTCACTTCCAGCTGCGAGGGGCCTACGGCAGGCAGGGGTGCGGGGCGTTCTGAAACCTGCCAGCTTGTGCAGACACGGTCTCCCCCTGCCCAAGCGCGGGTCACCTGCCTGGTTAGTCATCCTGGGGCCCCGCAGGTCAAGGACAGGCAGGAGGCCAAATCCCTGCTTCTCAGATTCTGCTGAACTAACCGAAACCCTAACCTTCGGGCTTCCCCACTAATTTGTGATAAGGCCTCGCCAAGAAAAACAGCAGGCCAAAGACCCCCAATTTCTTCACGAATTCCAGAGCGTTTGGTTCATTCCGGCAGGGAAGGGGCCCGAGGAGGCCGTGGGTGCAGGGCCAGGAGGGCCTCGCGGGGCCGGCCCCCGGCCCCCACCTGCCTGCTGCTCGGAGATTGCTTCCAGCTGGCCTAGGCAGCGGAGGCCGCGGTTGGGCCCCGGGCAGCGGCTCAGGGCAGGCTGCGCCCGCTCATGTGACGTGTGTGCAGACGTGGCCCGCTTGGGTGGGGTTCGTGCAGAGGCTCACGCGCCCAGGCTCCTGGCCTGGCGACCCTGGGGTCCCCTAATGGATTTGCGGGGATCTGCCAGTGCCCTCGGACGGGGCAGCAGTGCCCGCGTGAGAGACGGGCCTTCCTGGACGCAAGCCTCAGGGATTCAGGAGGCCAAAGGCCCAGACGTGACACGGGCAAATGCTGCACTCCAGGCGCTGGGGAAACTGGAGCCCAGGGTGGAGAGGTGATCCCCCCTGGGTCCTGGATCTCCCCGCCCCTGCCACTGTGGTGTATGTGACAGGCAGCAGCCAGGGCCCAGAGGAGCTCAGGGTGTGGGACTGCGGTGACAAGCGGGTCCTGAGGCCACTGAGATGGGCAAGGACTGCTCCTGACGGGGAGAGATGTGCCCTTCTAGAGGCTCACAGAACATGCAGGCCCTTGCCCAGCAGCTCCCAGCAGGCATCTGTTCCCCTTAAAGAGACGGAACCTGTCCACCCCCATGCATGGCTTCCCCTCCCTCCACCTCCCAGCTTGAGGAGGGCTGGCCCTGGGCCGGGAGGTCAGCAGGGAGCAGAGGGCTCCTGAGCCACTCGGTTGGGGTTCAGGCTCTGCGTTCCCAGCTCCACGTCCCCAAGGAAGTCCTGGGGACCTGGAATAGACTTCGAAGTGTTTCTGCAGCATTGGTTTGCCCCAGCTCCTGAGCTCTGGTCTCCGGTCCCACATCTGAGTTAAAGCGAGGTACTCGCTGGAGTCCGTGAAGACAGCCCCGGATGGTGGGGTTGGGGGGCTCTGCGAGCAGACACCCAGGACCCGCATCCTGCTTGCCAGGGTCAGGGACAGCCCACGGTCTCTCCGAGGCCCCAGCTCCTTGTCCATAAACCGGAAAAGAAAGGGAAGCCAAGTGTGTGGGGCAGGGCCCTGCGGAAAGCAGGTAGCACACCCGTGCGTGGCGAGGGGTTGGCAGCAGCCAAGCCCCCCGCAGGGACCCAGGCCCAGTGTCCTTGCAGAGCTGGCCTGGACTCGGAGGACAGGGTATGGCTGGCCCCACAGCCCTGGAGGGGGAGGGCTGCAGTTGACCTTGAGCAGAGGAGCACAGACCCTCTGGGGGGGAGGGGGGCACAGCCGGCCCCAGCTGGCTCCACGCCAGGGAGACCCCGCCCCCGAGCGGAAGCCGGTGGGGGAGGGCTGTGTGGTCTGGAGGCTGAATGGACAGCACCCGCGGAAACATGCACGTCATACATCACGCCGTGAAGGCGCAGAGATGTGGGCAGGGGGTCACGGGGGCACCCCTCCGGTCACGCTCCATCCTCCAGGTGACGGGGCCAGATGTCACCCTCCCTGAACCCAGGCGCTCTGGCTTCTCCCTGTCCCTCGGCCTCCTCCAGTACGTGCCTGCCCAGGGCCTTTGCACACGTTCTCCAAGTCTCACGATGGCACAGCCCTTCCCCCCAGCCTCTCCTGTCCCCTCCTCTCCTCTCTTCTGCTTTGACTCTGACCTTGGCCCCTCACAGCCCCTCCCCTCAGGGCCTGGTGCCTCCTCCCGCCTCTGACGCTGGGGCTGGACTCTTGTTCCTGTTCACCAGGGTCCGGCCTCTTCTTTCCGAGGTCGCCCAGCCGCAGGGACAGGCCTCAGAAAGGACACGGGACACTTGGCATCGTCCCAGAGGCTGGCCCAGGGCAGGAAGATGGCCAGCTGGGTCCCCGAGGGCTCAGGCCGGCGAGAGGCCCCCGGGAGGGCCTGCAGAGCCGTGAGGCCTGCTCTTGGCGGCCCCTTGCCACCCCAGAGACTGGCCTTTGTGGGTGCTGTGGGACCGCCAGAAACAATCTATTATTATACAGAAACTTCTGTGACGCCCGGGGTTTGAACTCCCCAGAAGTGTTTGCCTGATTCGGGGCCGATAGCGGGGTGATTAATGCTGGCGATAAGGTGTTGACCGATTCTGGGAGCCGCCGCAGACGCGGGGCCGCAGTGCGGCCGGACCGGCGCTGTGCTCGCCCCACAATTGCCTGCTTATCCAGCGCCGCGCTTGGGTCGGAACCCGGAGCCCATTCTCTTTGGGGAGGTGGCCCAGGGCCCCTTTGTGCTCTCGCTCGGGCTCCCCCACGGATGGGGCCACACTGCGGATGACATCCCCCCCTCAGTAGCTGTCCCTAAAAAAGGGGTACCGAGTGTCCACCCCAGGGGGCTGTGGCCCGAGACGTCAGCCAGAGAGAGACCAGTGTGTGTGCAGGGCACCTGCTCCAGACGTGGGGCGGCCACGGCCACAGCGTGGAGGCAGACTTGTCACAAACTGACCCCAAACCGGTGCTGGCGGAGGGGCCGGTGTTCCGGGGGGCGGGGGACGGGCTGCACACAGACGGGGCAGGCGGGCATCTCACCCGGAGGGGCCGGCGGGCTTCGCAGCAATGCTGCGGACGAGGGCCGCGGGGAGGTGACCCGGCCGGCCTCTGGGAGTCCCACGGGGTCGCTGGCTCGTGCACTGAGCCGGGCATGGTCACCCAGGCTGCAGACGGCAGCTGAGGACGGACCACTGAGGGGCCGGGCGGGCCTGGGAGCCAGGGATGTGCAGGCGCGACGGTGGGGGTGGCCGGCTCAGGGGCCTTCTCCTGGGGCCACTGTGACTCCTGACTGAAGACATAGGGGCTTTAAACAGCATGGATTTATTTCCTCCCGGTTCTGGAGGTCCTAAGTCCTCAGAGGGTCTCCCGGGGCGAAGGCCAAGGTGCTGGCAGGCTGCGTTCCTTTCTGGAGGTTCTGGGGGGAGTCCATTCCTGCCATCCCCAGCTGCTGGTGACACCCACGTCCCCTGGCTCGTGGCCTCTTCCTCATGGCGCTCAGACCCTGCCTCCTTCGCTTCCTCTCCCCTCCATCCATCCCCTGCTCTCCCCACACGGATGGACCGAGGAGCCGGAAGGGAAGTGTGAGGCGGGGGGTCTGGGGGCTCCAGGCAGTAAGTGCTGTCACGGAGCTGCTTGAGGCCACGGCCTCCCCGCCTTGTGCTTGTCGGCAGTGGAGGCGGATCAGGGCACAGGCTGCAGGCGTGCGGCCATGGGGGCTCGAACGGGCAGAGGAGAGGGAGAGGGGGCCGCGGCCAGGCCTGGGAGGCCAGGACGGGAGCTGGGCTGGGCTCTTGGCCGTATGGACTGGAGTTTGCCCTGGCGGGACCGGCCACAGGGACCAGAACCTGGCCCAGGCCCCCTGTGGCTCTGGAAGGTCAGCGTCACTCACAGGAAGGGGACGAGGCGGTGCTCCCTTGTGCTGTGAGCAAACACCGGTGCGGCCTGACAGCCCTGTGTAGAGCCAGATGGCGGTCCCGGGGCCTGGCGGAGATGCCGCATGGCCGCCTGGACCCACCCCCTGAAACCCCAGCCCCGCGCGAGCCTTGGGGCTCCCCGAGGCCAGGCCGCCTCTGCGGGATGTCACCACCCACGCTCCCCAGGGTCACGCGGAGAAAGGACAGTAACCGAACGTCCTCCTCCCACAGTCGGAACACCCGGCACCTCGGGAACTCAGGCCCTGGCGAGTCCAGCGCATTCCGTCTGGCATCAGTGGGGGAGTCCCTGGAAAGGCCGCCCCCCCCCCCACCCCCACCTCGGGGCTGGGCACGGGGAGTGAGGACCAGACTGTGTCCCGCCAGCGCTGGGTGCTTGTCCTCCCTCGTCCTGTGTCCTGTCCTCGGCTCTAGGCAAAGCCCTCAACACCCCGAACAGGGCCTCGCCACGGCGCAGGCAGCCCATCTGCCCGGGCATGAGCACTCCTGGGGGTCAGGGTCCTCGCTGGCCCTGGGCTGTGCGCAGGGGTCAGGCCTAGGCCAGCCCAGACGCAGGGGGTCCCTGCCACGGGCTGGGCAGGGCGGGCTTGCCAGCCTGGGCACCCTCCTGTGGCACCCATCCCTTTGGAGCCTTCTAGAAGCTCTTCCCTTGGGCCTCTTCTGCCCACCTCTCAGTCCAGGGTCCTCTGATGGAAAGGCAGTTTTGGGGGGACTCACTCAGCAAAAGTAGGTTCCTGGGCCACTGTGGCAACCTCTCACGGATGGCAACTCGTCTCTTGCCTACCTCTCACCCTGAGGTCGGCAGTTCGCCCAGACCCCTGGGTGTGGAGCTGGGAGGTCAGCCTGCAGCACCCTCCGTGGGACGTCCCCTTCCTCAGCCGTCTGGCCCCCGTGTGAGTGTGTGTGTGCCTGTGTGTGAGCATGTGTGAGTGTGTGAGTGAGAGTGTGTGTGAGTGTGTGCACAAGTGAGTGTATACGTGAGAATGTATAAGTGTGAGCGTGCGTATGTGTGTGCGAGCGAGCGAGTGTGTGGTGTGTATGAGTTAGAATGTATAAGTGTGTGTGAGTGTGTGAGTGTGAGAGAGAGGTGTGTGTGTGTGAGTGTCTGTATGTGTGTGTGCGCACGCACATGCAGGGGAGCAGGCCCTCCCCCCGTGTCTGGCTCAAGGCCGAGGCCCCATCCCCCGCACGGCGAGGCCTCCAGAGGCCACCACGGGGAGGTGACTCGGGGTTCGGCCCTGAGGCTGGCACGTGGCGGCTCAGGGACTCCCCCCACACTGGAACGGACGACCAGGCTTGGCTTCCAGATCTTTGCCCTTTTAGGTTTTGAGATCAGGGTGAGCCAAGAGTCTGGGATGTGCTCCCCCCAGAGATGTTTGGCACCCCCAGAGTATCCTGGCCCCTTCCTAGAAGCCCCAGCAGGGCTTCTGCTGGAGGGGAGGGGTGACAGCTGCCATTCACTCGCTTCTGGGTCTCTTCGCAGCCCTCGCCCGGGGGCCTGACATCCACCCAGGGCCAGCACTGCCCCCACGGCGAGCCCCCAGGGCCCAGAGGTGCCTCCCGGGCCCCAGGCCCACTCTCCGCCTGACTCGAGGTGCCTGCCCTGGCCAGCCGGGCCGACTCCTAGCCCCCCTTCCCTCTGCCTCTGCCGCCTTGCAGACCTTGCCTGGCACCTTCGCTCCCGTGCCAAGGCCCAGAGGTGATGTGGATGGACGGGTGTTACAGCTGAGCGCGAGCAAAGGGGCCTGAGGCCCCAGCCGCTTCCGACGGGGCCCGAGGGGCGTCTGACCTTTCCGGCCACGGGGCAGCAGTTGCGTGAGCGTGAACAATCGCCCCAGTGTGCAAGGCACAAGCGGCCTTTTCTTCCTCACCAGGCCAGCGCACACAGCTCCCAGCCTGGCTTCCCTTGAACAAACATATTTATTGTGGCCGCCACGGAGGGCCTCGCCTCGCAGCCGGAGCCCAGGGGCCTCTGTCCCACCCACCGGGGCCCGGAGAGGGGACCCCTGCCCCGGCGGTCTCCCCCACCAGGTTCCCTGCTCCGCAGGCCCCAGGCAGGGGGGGCTTCAGTCTCCCTGCCCCCCCCCCCCCAGCCCCCAGCGGCCGCTGGTGCTCCCGCCGGGAGCCTGTGACCACCCACAGGCAGCCAGCCAGCTGCTGAGCCACAGGCACGTGGGAGGAGGGCCTGGGAGACAGCCACACCTGAGCCGGTCCTCGCCCCCTGGGGCGCAGGTCCCCCCCGAGGCAAGATGGGCGCCTCACCAGCATGGCTCTGGGCAGCCTGGGGGCACCCGCCCGTCCGCCCACCCTGGCCTCTACTCTTGGGGCTGCTTTTCCTGGGGAGGGATGCCTGGGCACCCAGGGATGTCCGGGTGGTGGGCACTCCCAGCTGCGCTCAGCCTCTCTGGTGCCCCCTCCACGCTGCGGCCCCCAGACCCTTGCTCCCCCTCAGCCTCCTTCTCTGCCTGGCAGGTGGGTGCAGGCTCTCCGCCGCGTGCCAGGGCTCAGGGGTGACCCCCAGGGCGGCGCTCGTCCTGGTGCAAAGGTGTGGGCAGGACATCAGGGCCGCACAGGGTGGGGCGGTGCCCGAGCTCGCCGGTGGCCTCCCTGGGAGGAGAGCCGGGAGCCCTGTTGGGGGTGGGGGCAGCAGGGCAGCCTCATGGGGAGGGACAGGGGTGGGTGCTGCCATCTCTCCCCTGATCTGTGGCAGCTCGAGTGGCCCGGCCCACAAACCCACCAGAGGCGGAGGCCAGGGAGCAGTGGAGGCAGGAGGAGACTTCCAGGCCGGAGGGGCCTGGGGACAAGAGACGTCAGGGACAGGAAGTGACGGGAAGGGTAGAAGCCAGGCGCCCTCCCTACCTTCAGCCCGGCACCCCCAGCTCAGGCCCTGGGGGCTTACCTGTGGCTCGGGCCAGATCCCTGGGTCATCCCAGACCTCCCTCAGGACCTTTGCACTGGCCGTTCCCTCTGCCGGCCCTGTGTGGTTTTCTCAGCGCACACGCGTGCACACACACACACACACACACACACACACACTCGCACGCACACACACGCGTGTGCACAGTCTCCCGCTAAGTCCCGTTTGGGTTTCTGGTTTCATCGTCGCTTCCCCTGAGAATCTTCCACGGACCAGCCTATGTTCTAAATTAGGTCCTCCTGGTGGCCTTCTCCTGGCCTCTGCCTCATCCCCTGGGGCTCGCCGCACGCCTGTCTCTCCCGGAAAGTTGGGAGCTCGGGCCCCTGGCCAGGGAGATCGCTGCTGCGGTCCTGGTGTCGCCCACCTGTGCGTGAGGAATACACGTGGTGCGAACGTGTGCAAATCACACAGGCCTGAGCCGGGAGGGCCAGGGAGTCTCAGAACCTCAGGGAGGCCGAGCCCCGGGCATGGCGTGCTGGGCGCGGGGGGCCCAGAAGGGCCTGGTGACCCCACCGGTGCCCCCAGGTCTGGCCTGTGCTCCCCCCTGCCCTCTTCCCGTGTCTCCTCTTAGCACTTCTGGGAGCTCAATGGCTGTGCCCGTCAGGACGGGCTATTGTAACAAACCCCGCAGACGGTCACCATCCCCCATCCTGGGGGCTGGAGTCCGAGGTCCAGGCGGGGGCAGGGCCCCCCGAGGCCTCTCTCCTCGTGTGTGGACATCCGTCCTTCCCCTGTGCTCTCACGGGGTCGTCCCTCCATGCATGTCTGTGCTGATCCCCTCTTCTTACAAGGACCTGGGTCCCACGGGATCAGGGCCCACCCTGGTGACTCTGTGTCCCCTTAATTTTCTCTCTGAATGATCTTCTCCAGACAGGGTCACCTGCCGAGGCAGGACACATGGATGGGATGAGCACCCCCCCCCCCATTTCTTCAGTGTCTAGAGGATGACAGAGGCAAGGAGGTGACCTCTGCCCATGGGGGGAGAGGACTTTTCAGGAAGTGGGTGCAGGACACCCTGCCTG
Organism: Helogale parvula; assembly: GCA_004023845.1. Taxonomy (NCBI): domain Eukaryota; kingdom Metazoa; phylum Chordata; class Mammalia; order Carnivora; family Herpestidae; genus Helogale; species Helogale parvula. The sequence continues at coordinate 71,009 of PJEM01005955.1, forward strand.
GAGCTGGTGCAGGGAGAGGGGTCCTGTGGGTGCCTGAAGGGCCAAAGAGCCACTCCCCGGCCTCCTGCCTGCCCTTGGGGCTCCTCCGGTGCCCTGGCCACGGTCCCAGGGCTGTTGGGATCGGGACAGGTCTATACTCCATTCTAGGCCCTGAGATGACATGGTTGAGGAGCACTGAGCTTGGGGGGCCCTGGGCCCTGTGAATATTGGGAGCCTGGATGGTATCCGGGCCCTTGAGTCTCAAAGTCCCTGAACGCCCAGGACGCAGACAGCCCAGATCCAGGGCCTGTAAAGATCAGAGCCTGAGCGGCCCTGGGTGTCCACAGTGATGGGGCCTGTGGGTACGACGGGCCTGGGGAGCCTCAGGTGTCAGAGGCCAGCTGCTGTGCTGGGGGTGCAGGGGCAGGGCGGGTTCCGGGGTGGGGACAGTGGGGGCGGTTCCCCGAGAGGATGGCCCTGGCTTGGCCCCGGGAGGGGGATCGGTGGCATCCCCCTGTGACCTCCTCCAGGGCAAACCCAGTGGGGCAGGGGCTGCAGTCCGACGTGGGCGCGCCTGGGAGCAAAGTTCAGCCTCCCGCATGGGGCTGCCTTGGGGGGCTCGGAGCCCAGCGGCCAGGAGGGGTGCAGGCTCCGGGTGGGGCGGGGCCGGAGGATGGGGCCTTGGAAGACACAAGATGCTGGAGGCAGGTCCCCAGGCAGGGTCTCTGGTCCCCTAGGAGGGGCAAAGTGGTGTGAGTCCTGGTGAAGGGGCCTAGCTGGTCCCCCCAGCTGGCCGCCAGGGGGTGGGGGTGGGAAAGGGAGGCGGAGCCCCCGCCTACCCCAGCCCTGCCCGGTCACCACTCCCCAGCGAGCCCTCTGCTCGGCCCTGGCGGCCTGCTGGATGCCTGAGGCCCAGAGCCACCTCCCAGCCGCGCAGACTGGCAAACTGACTCACGGGGCCATAAAGTTCTTGTTTGAAAAATCAGTATATTAGCTTAATTTTATAGATTTCAGAAGTGCTACTTGAGAGTAAAAATATCCCAATTATATTTATGACCCCAGTATGAATCCATTTGACCCTGTTCCGGTGAAGAACCCGGTGTGAGATGCTGGGGAGCCCTTGTCCCGACGGGGCCCTGCTCTGCGGAGCGCAGCCGGGGGGCGGAGCTGGGTGGCTCCGCGAGCCGCTCTCCACTGCGGGGTCAGGGGCGGGCCTCGAGGGGAGTCCCTGGGGGTGACGTGAGGCCTGGCTGGGCCATCACAGGTGCACACGGGTGGGCCCTGCTGTGGCCGTCGAGACGTGGAGCCGGCCTTGGGGGGTGGGGGGCTGCAGGAGGGGCGGGCGATGGGTCAGCGCTCAGGCCATCCAGAGGAAGGACGTTCTGGGGCCTTCTCGGAGGGTGGGGAGAGCCAACGGCAGGGAGAGTGTCCCAGCCTGACTGTGACCAATGGCCTGTGGTCAGTATGGGAAACGCAACGTGAGAAGGTGAGTGAGGAAACCCTCAGACAGGGGGGAGGAGGCGCCCCAGTGCATGGTGGGCCACGGCAGGCCCCTGGGCCGAGGTGATCATGGTGGACTCCCTGAGGAGGTGACATTTGTGTTGAGCATGACGAGAGAGGCAGAAAGTCCCCCTTGCATCCTGCAGGGCAGAGCAAAGTGACAGGACCACTGACGACCAGCCCGTCGGCTTCGGGCCTCCTCTGGGCCTCTGCTCACCTTCCTGGGGGCAGAGACCCCACCAGAGCTGCAGGGTGGCCTGGAGCCTGGTATCTTTGGAGGCCAGAGGAGGCCAGCCTCTGCTCCGCCCAGCCCAGCAGAGTCCCCAGGTCGCTGGGAGGCCCTGAGGCTTGGCCTGGAAGGTGTGCACCTGGGTATCCAACTCCCCCGGGGGCCCTGGCTGGGTCAAGGCCCTCTTGGCAGGCCCTGGGCGCCGGACGCGTACAGGGGTTGGGCTGCCCTCCCACGCGGCGGCTCCCGTAGGAGTCCGGAGCACCCGCTGAGCGGGCCGTAAGCGGACGCCAGGCCGCCCCTGCTGTTCCCAGCGCAGTGTGGGCGCCCACGGCCAGGTGGGCGGGCACAGCGCTGCCTGTCACTCACCAGCCTTCAGCAAGGGCTTGCCTACAGTCTCCGTCTCCCCAGGGCAAGGAGGACGCTGACCCAACCTCCGGGGGGGGGACCGTGGGGGAGGACGTCAGGCTGGCACCTCGTGCACGGCCAGGCCCCTCCCCAGGCTGGATGGCCGACTGGCCCCCACGGTGGGACAGGCTGGGGCCCATCCTGCACCTGATCCTGCCGAGGCTCCCGGAGGTGGGGGGCAGGCTCAAGGTCACCCAAGCTTACACAGGATTAAACCCAGGAGTTCTGGCCCCCGACACGGGGCTCCTTCCACCCTGCTGTCCTGTTGGAACCCCGTCCCCGTCCCCGGGGCTGCTGGGACACAGGACCCAACTTCGGTGACACCTAGCCGTACAGATTTTTCACCTTACAGTCCTGGAGGCCGGAACCATCTCCCGGGACTGAGATCACGGTACGACAGGCAGGGTTCCTTTCTGCCAGCTCCGGGGGGTTCCAGAAGGAAGCCCCCACGTCCGCAGTCTCAGGGGCCCGTCCGCTGCCTACAGAGGCGGCCGAGGCCTCCTCACCTAGCACCCACCTGCCCTTCGGCAGAGTCACCTCTCCCCCGCTGACTCTGCCCTCCTGCCTCCTGCCCTGGGAGGACCCTCGTGACCACAGATAATCCAGCGCAACCTCCACGGCAGGGTCACCTGCCTGGCGAGCTTCATTCCAGCCACAGCCTTTCCCCTTTCGCTGCAGAGTGGAATCTGACCCTGGGCTCTGGGGCACAGGGCGTGGTGTCTTTGAGGGCCATCTTTCTGCTCCCCAGGTCCCCTGCAGCCCCCGACGGGACACCTTGGGCCATCCTGACTCAAATGGGAACTGGGCGACTGGGGACCAGGGCATGTGAGGGTGGGACTCAGAGGTCGGCCAGGTCCCCAGGGGTTCGGGGGGGAGGAGCTGCTCTCTGCCACGTCCTAGCCCTCCTGGCGTGCCTTCCTTTATCCTGGTCCCCAACCTGCTCCCTTTAGCCTTTTCTGTTACCCATGTTCTAGAACATTCCGCCACACCCTGCCTGCAGGCATCACCCATCACTGTGAGTGGAACACCCTGGGCTCCTTGAAGGGGCAGCCGGCTGCAGGGACCCGGGCCTCGGGCCTCGCCCAGGAGCCCATCCTGCCTGCCTGCCGAGCCCCTCTCGCCAGCTCCCCAGGCAGGTTCCGGCTGGGCCCACGCCTGCAGGACCCTCCACAGCACCCCCACATTGGCACTCTCCGTGTTTCTGTTTGTCCAGTGGTATTGACTGTTGCAGGTCATTCTGCTGGACACGTGACATCGTAAGATTTTTTTACATCAAAAGGTGAAAGGAAGAAAAATACATTAAAAACAAACCAGGCTGTCCTGCCCTGGCCTGCAGAGGTTTTGCACAAAGGGGCTGTCCTCTCTGGCTGCCCCCCATCCCCCAGAGGCTGGCTTGGACCCCGGGTGGGATCCACGCTAGCTAGAAGCAGCCCTGGGAGATGGGTGGGACGGTCCGGACTAGGGCTGCCTGCTGCCTGGAGTGCAGACGCCACGGGAGGTGGCCGGTGGCCTTGGGGCCCGGTGGTTCCCGCCGAGGGGCTGGGCCTGGTGTGCCCATTTGCAGCACGTCTCAACGCCCAGGACCATCCCGCCACGCCGTGCTGCGGGGAGGGAGGCGGGGTCCTCTGTCCAATGGCTGCCCAGCTGTGCTGCCTCACAGGAAGGATTCGCTTGAATGCGGGTCCGGGGGCCCCGGCCCCCCACCCCTGTCCCTTCTAGGGGGCAGTTTGCACTTTGCAGCTGAATCAATCAGAGGCAGGAACCCTGTGGTGGTGGCGGGGGGGGGTGTTTACTGATTTGGTGTTTCTGAGGCTGAGGACGCTCTATGTGTGTCCAGGCTCTGTCCTGTCGGGTCATCTGGGAGCTTCGCGAACGGGAGCCCCGCGGAGGGAGGGAGCCCTCCCTCCCCCGGGTGCTCCAGGGGGCCACCCGGGCCTCCGGTCTGAGCCAATGCACACAGAGGCCTAGGAGCCCCGAGGGGGTGGGTGCAGGAGCGCAGAGCCCCGAGACCTCTGGGTTCGGGCGGGGAAGCCGCCTAGCGAGGCCGGACACAGCCTGACAGGCTGGCCCTGCGGCGCCCAGGGGTGGGGGTCCTTCCTACCCGCCCAGACCCGCAGGTACGGTTCTCCAGTCCTCAGCAGAGCCGTGCAGCCTCCGTGGCCCTGACACAGATTCTCTGTGAATCGAACCTGAGCCCAGAGACCAGGCCATGAGGTGTGGGAGGGCGGCAGACGTTTTTAACGGAGACTTGGGGACGGCTGGTGTGGCCCAAACGCCCCCAGCAAACTGGGACCCACAGGCCAGGCACCCCGGGACCTCTGTGCTTCCCCAGGGCCGCCCTCGCCGTGTGGGGGCCGATCTCCCAGCCCCAAGGCTCTGTGCTCCCCAGGTGCGGAGGACGGGCCTGGGGCACCACAGGCCGCCATTCTTCGCTCCCTTTAAAGTGTCCCCCAGCCCCTTCCCCTCCAGGACCTGGCCTCTCTCATCCTCCATCAGGGGTGGACTTTGGGGCTGGAAATAACCCGGCGCTCATGTGCGAGATGCCGGGGCCCGTGCTGTCATTGTGTCCCACCCTCCCCCCCACTCCCCTGTCTTGGCTCGGCGGGGGGGGAAACAGACCCAGAGGGGAACAGACCCTCACCTGACCCCCTGTGGCTGCCCGCGTGGCTGGGCACAGGGCTCTGTGTCTGCCTGTGGTGTCCCAGGGGGACAGACGTGGGGCACTCACACCTCACATCCCGCCGCCCACCTGTTCTCCCAGAGGCCCTTGGAGGGCGCCCACCACACACACACACACACACACACACACACACACGCACGCACGCGCACACACACGCGTGCGCACACGTGTACCCCCACAGCATTGTGTATATTCCATTCTAACTGATTCTGTTTTAAATAACTTTATCGTATTGATAATAATAAACAGTATAATAATGCATTATAACTTCATAGAAAATGCGTCATAAACACAACGTGTAACATAACATTAGTTTAACCGCTTGAGGAACCTGTCGCGACCGGTGGCATGGAGCCCACCCGTCCCCCCTCGGGGCACCTGCTGGTTCACCAGGGGGTCGTGTGGTTGCGGGTTAAGTTCACATGAACCCACTGAGCCTGCACGGACACGGACTTCAGGTTTCTGGGAAAACACAACCGGAAAGTTCAGGAAGATTCTGTTGAGGTGTCGGGTCAAAGAGCTTAAACACACACACACACACACACACACACACACACACACACACACACACACACACAGGAGTGTCGGGGATTCTGTGAGTTCTGTGCTCAGATTGTCCCGTAAGTGCCTCCACGCTCTTTCCACTGAAAAGAAAGAGCGGAGAAAATCTGGATCTCTCGGGGTGTGGGGGCGCACACAGGACTCCGGTCCGCTTTGCAGGCTCTAGGTGCTCGCGGGGAGTCTGGGGGTTAGGCCAACGTGTCCGAGGTGACCGTGCATCACATTCTCGACTCCTGGTTCTTCAACCAGTCTGTTCGATGCTCTGCCTCCTCCTCCCCGAGTGCCCGGTGTCCCGGCCCGTGGCCCCCAGCACTGGCATGGGATGCCTGTCCAGGCCACAGAGCGCCTCGGGGAAGGAATGTCACCCCGGCCGCTCCTCCCAGCAGGGCAGCATGTTTTCGGGGAAATCATGCAGGTGTCCTCACGAGGCTGCGGACCTGCTGGGGGAGGCCAGAGGGCAGGGGTGCCGGCCTGCGGGCCTGCTCTCACATGTCCCCCCCCAGCCGGCCTCCCCTGACCCCAGGCCTGGGCTCTGGTCCCCCGTGACTACCCTCCCCTGGGGCTGGGGACGTCAGCCACCCCGCTGCTGGCACCCACAGCACCTTTGTAGGCCCTCTCCTGGGGCCCACTACTGCTCCCCCAAACCAGGAGCCCGGTGGGGGGGCCCTTCTGGGGCCCCTTAGGGCCACCAGCTTCCCCAGCCGCCCCGCCGGGACCCGCAAGGCAGCCTGAGGCTGTTGAGCACATGTGTCATTCCTGCATTCTGCTCACTGATGGCTTCTCTTTGGAGCCCCGGGGTGGGGGGTGGGGGACAGGGAATGGGAAGCTGAGAGACCACGATCCAAGCTCTTTGTCAAGGGTGTGTGGGGGACAGGTCCGTCGCCGCCCATCTTCACGGCGCCTGGTGCAGCTGGCAAGGAGGCCCTCCAAGAGCGCCACAGGTCCATGTGTGTGTTTCCTTCAGAAGCGTGAATGTGGGACTCAGGAGAGAAGGTTCTGGGCCAGGCTGACCCCTGCCCGGACAGTCGGCTGGGGAGCCGCATATTCTTGTGGGCCCCAGGAGCGGAGGACGCACCTCACCCACTCCTGTCCCGAGGGGTGTCTGACACCTGCAGGGGACGCGGGGCACCTGCTCGGGCCCCAGCCGAGGCCGGGTGGAGCAGAGGCCGCTCCCAGGCACAGAGCCGGCCAGCGTGGAGCCCGTGTGCCTGCGTCCTGCTTCCGCCGCTGTGCCATCGTGTCGCACTGTCCCTGAGCCCCCGTGTGCCGGGCCCTATCCTAGATCCCGAAGATATGAAAGTCAACAAGAGAGACCAAGCCCTGCCCACAGAGTGAGGCTTTTTCCAGGAAAGCGGCAGGGAAGGAGTTTCCGTAGAGAAGGGAGGTTCTGTCTGGGCCGTGGGGGTGGGGGGGCGAGCACGGGGCCCCAGAGAGGAGCCAGACAGCCCCGTCAGCCCAGTGTCCCTCCATGAACGGAGTTCTAAACTGTGGCCCCCCACATCCGCCCGTGGCCTCGCCGCATGTGCCTCTGGGAGATTCTGTCCTGCACTTCCCTCCATCGGTTAGAGTTTGCCTTTTCTCATTAGACCGTCGTCACTTCCGGGGACACCTCTGTGCGCGAGCTGAGGGTCCAGCCTCGTTTCCCTCCGCACGGGAGCTGCGCCTCGCCTCCCAGCCTCCCCAGCCCGTCCCTGCTGGGCCACTGTGCCGTTGCTCGTGGTCAGCCCCGTCCCCAAGGGCACGGGGCGTGTGACCTGGGTCCCTCCTCCGCGCCGGTGCCCTGCTGGGGGACACGCCAGCACGGCGCAGACCCGCCGCTCTGCTTTGCAAATAGGTGCTAATGCGGCCGCACGCCCACCCCCCTGCCCTACGGGCCATCGCTGTTAAAGTTTGACTCACCTCTTCGGGGCATTTGTTTTTCCACACCAACCTTATTAAGTTTCTTAATTGCATTGGGAAGCTTGCTTGGGGTGGCATTAGATTTGCAGTTGACTTTGGGGAAATGGAAACACCGGCTCAGGCCCGTCTCGGGCCATTTTCGGAGCCTCCCCCGGGGCCGGGAGCGTTCCCAGGCGGCTCCTCTCAGGGGAGGCTGACTTCATTACCCCCAACGAGGCACCCTCCCCAGAGCTGGGGGCTCTGGCTGGGGCAGAAGGCACCAGGGACCTCCACGGGTCCTCTGTCTGGCGTCCCCGGTGGCCTCTTGTCACCTGTCATTAGCCGTGGTAATTTCTTAAGCAGATGATCTTATCAGCTGCACCTAATGACCGTTTCCTCTCTCCCAACCCTCACGCCTAGTTCTTTCTTCTCTTTTGCATGGAGTGGGGTCTGCAGGACTCGGGGAGTGTGGGATCCGCGCATTCTTGTCTTAGGCCAGCACGCCATGAAATGCGTTCTCCGTTAATTAACAGACCAGTGACATTGATAGAAACGTTTCCTCCACTCCTGGACTCTTGGCTCTCGCCCTTGGTCCACAGACTCACCAACGGAAGTAAACTCCTTTTTAGTCCCATTTAACAGAAGTTTTGATTGAACTTTTGCCATAAGAAGCTCTGAACTTCATCAAAGGCTTTGTGTACTACCAGAGGTGGTCAGCTATGGCCGGCCTCCTGTCTCGGCACAGCCCATGAGCTCCGGATGGTCTTTAAGTCTTTAAAATGGCTGAACAAAAGCAAAAGATGAAGAGTAGTGCTGAGGACTAGAGCTCTCTGAAATCCGAGTTGTCATGTTCCAAGACCCGGCCGCCGGCGCCCCTGGACTCACCCCTGCCGACCGCAGCCGCAGGGTCGAGGGCGGGCGCGCTCTGGTCCCGAGGCCCCATCCCAGCTCTCAGGGCCCATCCGGTTAGCCATATCCCCCCAACCCACCCCTCCCTGGCAGCTCCCCATCCTCCCCCCATGGGCCGTGCCCTGCTCGGAGGCTCACATCTGTGTGGTGCCCAGACCCACCCCTGCTGGCGCGCTCAGCACACCAGCCGTGCGTGTCCACCAGCCACTCTCTCCCCAGCTCACTGTCGGCACCCGGCGGCTCACAGCCTCTCGGCCGGCACGCCTTCCCCGGCCCGTGGTGCCCCCCGAGCTCACGGCGGTCCTGCAGTAGCAGCCGGGCCAGGGGACAGTGCTCCGTGTGAGGGGGAGGCGGAGGCAAGGGGAGACTTTAAACAACTCAGGAGTTTCGAAATCACTGGGAACGTGTGCAGAGAGCCCCATGGTTCCCTGCCGCGAACGTTCTACGTGGTGATGGTGCGTGTGTCACACCAGCAAACCCGCGACCGTGACTGAAGGCCCTACTCCATTCAGAGGTCCTGTTCCCAGGGCCCCGACCAGGACACCCCCCCCCCCAACCTTCCCTTGTCTCGTCCCCTTTGACTCCTCCGGGCTCTGCCGCATCCAGACTTCCCGACGTTCGGTGGCCTCGACAGTTCTGAGGACGTGCTGGGTGTCGTGGGCTGCCCCTCGACAGGTCGCTGCGGGTTCTCTCGCAGTGAAGCGGGCTTGGGCTTTGGGGGGGGGAGACCCGGTGAGCTGCCCTCCTCGTCCGTCACCAGAGCACATGCTGTCGATGTGATACGTCAATGACGCCTCACGACACATCCTGCCCAGGTGACGCTGACCTTGACCGCCTGGCCGGGCAGCGCCCCCTTGGTCTCTGCTGATGCGTCTTCCCTATCGCCTGCCTGGACCGGCCGGGGTGTGGCCGTGGGGTCCTGGACCGTCCGGTTGACCCCTGTGAGCCCCGGGGTGGGCAGACCCGGGAAGGGACCCTCTGGAGAATGAGGCCCGGCCTTCCCTCAGATCCGCGCCGTGCCCTGGTGTGCGGGGGCGGGGAGGCGGCCGGGCAGACAGAGTGTCAGGCCAGACGTGGGAATCCACACATGGCCCCTTCTCAAAGGCGGGTGCTGTCCCTGGGGCCCCTGCGGGGTCCTCGGGCCTCTTTCATTGGGCACATCCGAGCCTCGCCTGGCCCATGGTGGAAATGCAAATCTAATTAGTCTGGCATCGAGCCCGTCTTAAAAGTATTAACAGAGCCTTAAACTGTGCTGTTGGATGGAGATGAAGAAATGCCCCAGCAAGAAATTACCGGATGGTGACAAAGCCCCAGTTTATTAGTCTTCTCCAATGGGGGCTGTGCAAAGGACGTTAATTACTTTAATGGGACTTATTTTGCTTCGTTGCCCAAAGTAATTGGTTTATTAACCTCTCCTTTCCTTTGGGGGGAGGGAGAGGCGGAGGGCCGAGCGGTGGCCCCGGGAGAGGCTTGCCCACACTCTGCCCCCCGCCCAGCACGCCTGACCGGCAGCAGCCCAGCCCCCTCCCGGCGGCAGCACCCTGTCCCTGCCGGCCTGGGCTGGAGCGGCCCAGCGCCCGTGGCCTTGTTCTTGTGGGCCGGGCACTCACTGTGTGCCAGGCGCTGGGAATGCAGCCCTGAGAAAAACAGGGCCCCACAGGGGCGCCGCCGTGGAAAGGAGCAAGGCTCCGGGAGGTGAGGGCAAGGACCTGGGGCCGGAGGGGGCAGGCCAGGCAGGAGGCCCTGGGACTGGGGGGAGCAGCGTGTCCAGGCCGGTGGGCACGGTGGAGGCCGGGAACCAGAGAGCACAGGCAGGGAGCCGGCGCCCCAACTTCAGCAGATAACAGTGATAAGGTTCACATTCCAGAACAGTCCGTCAGCCCCTGGCCCTCTCAGAACCGGACCGGCTGCTTCCCTGCCCCCGACGGGAGGGTCCTCCAGGAAGGCAGCTTCGGCCTGGGGCACCGAACACGCTATCTAATCTGCAGAGGTCTGCATTCCCCTGCGCTTGGCCTGGGGCTGGGTGAGAGGCCAGCCCTGTCCTGCCGGCCCAGGGGAGCCCGGAACTAGACAGGGAAGACCCTCACCCTGACCCCCAGCCCCCCGAGAAAAGCAGGTCGGCCAGTCCCCTCATGTCCCTGCACCAGCAGTTGGGGGGAGAAGAAAATGCCGCTGGGGGTGGGGGCCGTGCCACACCAGCCCCCATGACCGACCCCACGCAGCCTGCGTCTGGGTGCGGATCCAGGGATCTGCCTGCCCTGCTGGCCTAGGGGGAGGGTCTGTGTGTGCGCGGAGGGGGTGTGGTGGGCGGGGCGGGCCCCCCCAGGGGCCTCCCCCAAGTGGGCCCTTGAGCACCCTGGAGGGAATGCCCTGCACGACCCCTGCCCCAGGTGAGTTGGGGACTAGACTGGAGGCCTCATGGGTCTGGGAGCCACTGGCCAGTACGTCACTGTCTGGGCCTCCATGTCCCCTGTCACCTGAGAGGGACACACACTTCCTGCCTTCCCTGGGGGCTTCGGCGGCTGCGCTCTGGCCAGAGTCCATGCCTCTCGTGTGGGGGCCGCATGTGCACGGCACCTCAGCCCCCAAACATCCACTACCTCTCTTTACACTTGTCATTCTGTCCCCGTGTTTAGCTGTGGACTGAGGGGCCGGCCCTCGGGCGTGCTTCAGGGAGAGAGGTGTGGGCTGTGCCCAGCAGGTCCCCACTGCCCCTCCTGGGGTCCTGAGCCATCGCTCAGTTAGCGTGAAGGGGGCTTTGGGAGGAGGGAGGCTCGGGGCCCAGCCGGGCAGCGCAGAGGTCCCCAGCTTATCTGCCTCACCCCCGATTTGGGGGCCCATCGGCTGTGCACCCCAGCAGGAAGGGTCAGCGGGGTTTGAGAGGCCCCAGCTGGGACCAGGCAAAGACGAGGCAGCGGCGCCGGGGACCACATCCGTGCGGGTGCTGCCTGGTCCGTGGGGGTAACGGAGCTGTGACGAGGTGCTTTCAGAAGCACAGGGCCCGGCTCCCCCACGGCACTTGGGGTACAGGCAGGGGGAGACGGGAAGACAACAAGGGGGCCTGGCGCCGGGCGTCCTACGGGGGCGCGGGGGGCCCTCCCCAGGCTTTGGTGGGTCTGGGCTCCAGGTCTCCAGGGAAGGGTGGCGCCCTCAGCCCAAGGCCGTGGTCATGGGAGATGGGGGTGCGGCGTGGGGCTTGCGGGCAGCCCGGCATGTCAGGGAACTGCAGGGTGGAGGGCAGAGGCGGTGGGGCACGTAACACAGTGTCCCGGAGGGGCTTTGCCCCCAGACCCAGGACTGCCGCCCCCAGAGCCCCACGGCAGGCCCCCAAGCTCTGTCCCAGGCCGATGGGCAGGGAAGGGCGTCCTGGGCCCTGCGAGTCCCTCACAGCCTGGGGGTGAGTGGCCTGGTCTCTGCTCCTGAGCGCAAAGGGCACGGCCCGCTCACCTAGCCCGCACTCCACGCCCCGCTCCCCCGTCTACACGGCCTTGCACCGGCTTTCCTTCTGAGTCGTTCCGTCTTGCCGGGGCCCAGGCTTTTGGAAGGAAGTGCACACAAATCACTTTTCTCGAAGAAAATCAGTGAGAAGCCCATGTAATTCTTCTTAGACATCGGGGGTTTCCTCCCCTTGTTTTAATCAACGAGCCCCAGTAAGTCATTCCAGCGAGGCCATTACTGACGGCTCATAATCTCCCGGGGCTGCGGGCGAAATGGGACCCCCTGGCTCTTTCGCTGAAAACACTTTTCTTGTTTTCTTTCTCCAGCGTGCTGGAAGCGTGCCAGCTCGCCAGTTCCATTAACTTAATGAAGGCTGACAGCCTGCAACGAACGTGCTCATAGCCCCCCGGGATTTAGACGGGTCCTCCCGGCCGCCGGCTCACACCCAGCCTCCCCGCTGTCTGCGCGCCCAGCCCCTCCCGGGGACCGAGGCGGCACAAACGTGCCTGTCTTGCTGCGACTCCGCACAGGCAGCCTTGGGCTCCGGGGCCGTCATCCCCTTCGGGGCACAGGGCCACCCGGCCTTCCGGAGGCCCGAGCTGCGAGCTGTGTGGCTGTGCCGGCTCCGGCGGCCCTGTGTGCAGCCAAGGCCATGTTCTTGTCACGATGGAATCTGACCACTCTGTCTTCTCAGGGCCTCCTGAGGCCTCCAAAGCTCTGGGGGGGTTTCTGGAACGGCCGGGGGGCAGAACTCCGTTCAGGGTTCCCTCAAGCCCTCGTCCGAGCTCCCATCTCCTGTCCCTGGCTTTGTAGGGGGGCCCCAGGCTCCCGGGAGGAAGTGGACCCCAACAGTGGGGAGAGGCCCAGGGTCCCAGGGAGGGGTCTCCGGGGCAGCAGTCGTGGGCCGCGCGGCCAGGAAGCCCCTCCCTATGAAAGGACCTGAGTCTCACCGTGGTCTTGGGGGGCGGTGGGGGAGGAGCAGCACACATGCCAGAGCTGCCCGTCCGGGCCCCCCCACCGCACGGGCCCTGGCACAGGGGGCCGTGTGTGAGCTGTTCCCCCCCCAGGCAGCAAGGCAGACGGAGAGCAGGTGCGGGGAGTGACTGCGGGTCAGGACGGAGGCCACTGCAGAGCGGCACTTAGCCCCACGGAGCCTGGTTTCTCCCCTGCAAACGAGACCGGTCACCACTGGTGGGCTTCTGGCTTGGCCACTGGCCGCCGGCCGCAGCCATAGTCACCCCTCTTTCTGGAGGTCAGCACTGTCCATGCCCTTGGCCACCCCTGTGCGTCCCCTGCTGCCTACCCTCAGGCCGCCAGCCACACCGGCCTTCTGTCTGTTACTGCCGGCCCTGCCCAGGCCTTCCACATGCGGCCTCCTCACTGACCGCCACCGCCCTCCTCTCCTCACCCCTGTGTGATGTCACTTCCGGGGAGGCCTTCCTCAGCAGGGCCGCTCCTCACTGTCTCAGGGATTGCCGTGTTTGGCCTTCTGCATCCCCCTGGCTCGTCTGGAGAACGTGGCTTGGGCCAGGGTGGGGGAGGGCTGTTCGGGGCCACGACGTCCCAGCAGTGGTCACCCCCCTCCCCCCGCCCAGCTGGTTTCAGCCCCCCAGGAAGCCCTCTGGTGCTAGCCTCCCCACGACCACCGCCCCCGCTCGCCTGCTCCTTCTTTGTGCCCCTGGGGACGAGGTGGGTGGCATGGGACCGCACGCGCATGGGGCTTCTGTGCTGGTCTGGGGCACGCTGCCACCTCTCTGGGCCGCCTCATCCGCACCGTCCTCCCCACAACCTGAGAGGCCATCCGAGGAGGGCCTGCTCCTCCTTACTCACCCCTGCCTCACCCACAAAGCCCTGCTCTCAGCAGGACCGTGGGCGCCCGGGTGGCGGCGCGGTGAGTTGCCGTGGTACGGGAGCAGCCCCAAACCAGAGGGAACGGAGTGTCCCGAATCCCGTATGGTCTAACTGCGGCCGTGTGGGTGGAGCGCGTGCGATCCGAGCCGCGCTGAGCCCGGCCATCTTGAACTTGGGGGGTGCACTGAGTAGCATGTTGGTCTGGCCCGTGCCAGGCGGTCCCTGGGGGTCTGGTAGGGAGCCCCCATCTCCGGCAACAGAATCCGTTCCTCTCCCTTGGTTCTGGGATATGTCGGAACCACTCCCTTTGCCAGATCCATTTCTGTCACTCGTCCCAAGGTCCCCGAAGAGTGTCCTGCCAACCAGGGAGGTCGGCTGTGTCTGGCCCGGGCTCGGGGGGGCGGCACGGGATTGCTCTGATTGTCGGGTCATTGGTGTGATACAGATCTTGCAGAGACCTCAGAACCATACACACTTGACGTGACATGAGACCCAGCAGTTTAGGGGGAAGGGAGTGTGCGTCTCGTCAGCCCCCCCTGCCCCCGCCACACCCGACCCGAGCGCCTGCGGCTGGATGTCACTGGGCAGGCAATAGGGAGCCATGGCAGGATTGGGGGGGGAATCATGGACCCATGATTTGTCTCTTGGCTCAGAAAGCTCCTCTGGCAGCCACGCTGTGGTGGATGGGCTGGAAGGGGGAGCACAGCCAGAGCGGGAGGGAGGAGGCCCCCGATTCTGCCCGGGGAGAGACGGCGGCCGACGGCAGCTGCAGTCCTGAGGCCGCCTGCCTGCCCAGGTCCCTGGGCACCCCCCCACAAGGAGAGGGTTCTTCCCCAAAGACACCTGTGTCCTGGGCAGAGCTGGGAGGGCTGGGGGTGTCCCAAAGGTGCCCTTCCCCCTGCTTCCCTGTCCCCCAAAGCTGGCCCTGCGTCCCAGAGCAGCACCCGCCCCTCGTGTGCCTCTCCCCCCGCTCCAGCAGAGCACCCAGCACCACTCCCTGGTTTTAGAACATTCTCAGCACCCCCAGAAACAGCCCTGCACCCCTGAGCAGGCACTGCCCGCCCCCTCTGCCGGCCCCTGGGGACAAAACACTGACCTCCATGGTTTTGCAGATTCTGAGCGGAATCACACAATATGTGTCCTTTCTGGCTTCTTTCACTTAGTGAGATGTGTCGTGGCACCAATTGGGTGGTGGCCGGGGGAGCAGGGGGGTCTCTCAGCTGCCTGTGCCTCCCACCAGAGGAAAGAAGTGGTGGGTGAGGAGGAGGCGAGACGGATGGACGACAGTCCGCGGCCAGGACGGCCGGCTGCGGCACGCCAGCCCCGCTCGCGAGGTGCGGCTCCACACCAAGGCTGTGTGCCGAGCCTGCGTCCCGGCCTGACAGTCCCACCCCCACAGCCATTCTGAGGGTGTGACAGGGAGGGTCCTGGTCCCCCCAGTCCCCGTTCCCGATCTGGACCCGAGTTTCCAGGCCAGAACCCTGCACCAGGCTTCCTGGGCCCGTGGAGGGGGTCAGGTGTGAGGGCCTCCCCACTCCGGCCGTGGGGGGTGTGGGGGCTCTGAGGGCTCGCGGGCCGGAGGCTCGTCCCCTGCTGGGCCCAGGCCGAGCGGGACGCGGAGACCAGGACGGGCCCCGCAGCTCTGGCCCCAGCCCCGGAGGCGAATCGCTCGCGGTGGCGTTTGATTGCAGTCAGTGTTTGGTGCTGCGCGCTGTGCTGCGATGTGAACTCAGGCTGGGCACCGGCCAGGGAGGAGCGCGAGGGGCTCCTGCACGGCCCCCCACCCGCAAGGCTTTGTGCACAGGGGGCGCGGCGGGACGGGCTCTGCAGAGAGAGCACAGCGACCAGCCCCCACTTCGCCGGGCTGGGCCCGCTCCTCCAGCCGCTCTGGCCCGGAGGTGGTCACGGTGGGCTGGCTCCGGAGCCACCACAGGTCAGCTCGGGGGCAGCAGAAGACAGGTGCGGCGTCACGACTGCCCCCTCTTTCACCCGACCGCAGAGCGCAGCGGCCTCGCTGACCTGGGCAAGGGCTGCGCTGGGGGAGGGGCTGCTTCCAATTACTGGGGTTTCACAGTGTGGGCCCGCAGGGCACTATTTGGGAAGTCGCCTGACTCGGCTGCAGACTTTCCTGACTGTACCCAGAGCCGTAGCCGGAGCTGCCCCAGGAGGCAGGTCCAGGGTGGGGGGAGACTGCAGGGCCCGCTGGGCAGGATGTGGACGCACAGCCCAGCGCGGGCCGGGGGAGGCCTGGAGACGCCCCCTCCCCCGACACACAGGTGGGAACCTGAGCCCAGGCAGGAGGGTGCCCCGGCTCTCCTGGGGACAGCCTGAGCTGTGAAGGGTGCTCCCCGGGGAGTCCCAGATGGAAGGGTGGCTGACAGGTAAGGGCCTCATGCGCCCCACATCCGGGCACGAGACCTGGTTGGCATGAGTCACCCTCCGGTCGTCTCCCTCCTCCGTGAGATACGGAGGGAGCTGACCGCCACCTCCCAGGTTCGTCCTAAGGTTCAAGTTAGCGTGTGGCAGGTGCTTAGCCCAGCACCCTTCTCCCTCCCCCCCCCTGCTGCCACATTGGGTGGCGGGAGGCCTTCCGGCCTGGGAATGCGAGGCCGGCGTGGAGGGTAGGGACAGAGGGGCCCAGACCAGATGCACAGGTTTTGTTTCCTGAAGAAGGAAACTCCTTTGGGCTGATTACAAAGTGTTGGAAATGGACATAAGGGGCTGTAGAGAGAACAGGGCCTTCTCCCCCCCAGGCCCTGCAGCTGTCTGGATGTGGTCCCTCCGAGTCCGTCCCCAGGCGTCTGTGGGGCGCGTTCGTTAGGGATGTGGCACCGCCGGCCTCCGCTGGTTCCAGGGACGTGCCCCCGGGCCCCACAGTCAAGCAGAGCAGCCCTGCGGTCAGTCCCGTGGGGAGGCTGGAACACGAGGCTCCGGCTGCCACCCTGGGCCTGGCAGGGACACCCTGCCCCACATCGGGGCTGGCACCAGGGAGCAGACACGGTGCCAGACGTACTGACCGGTTAGGCAGGTGGTCTTGGAGCCCTCAGGCTTCTGAAGGGAGGTGACAGCAGGCTGGGGCCTCCCCACACCACTGCCAGACTGCTTCCTTTGGGCAGACCTGAAAGAGGGAGTCTCCAGAGTCAGCCACTTTGGGGAGCGGGAAGGCCAGGACCCCAGAAGATACTCCCACAGCCTCCGGGAGGAGTCCCGGGCGCGGACCCTCGGGGACGGTGTCACGGGGCTGGGTCTCGGGGCCTAGGCCTTCGGGGATGGCGTCACAGGGCTAATCTCGGGGCGCACTAAGAACGGTAGTCTGTCTCACGTTAGGGTGGCTCTGTGTCCTCTGTCCCAATTATTTCTGCTCATGGTGCTGTTACCCCTTCACTCCCACTCCCGCTTACTTTGGGTTTAATTTGCTCTTCATTTTCTAATTTCTTAGGGTCGCAACTTTGACCATTGGTTCGAGGCCTTCCCTTCTGTTAATGGAATTGTGGAATGCTCTACATTTCCCTCTGAGAACCGCTGTAGCTGCATCCCTTAACATTGGATATATTGTGTTTTCATTTTTTGTGGTTTCAGATGTTTGCATACAGTGGGGTGATCTGTCCCATGAAGGTGTGGTAGGATTTGGGGCACGGCCACCTGCACCTGGTGTGTTCTCGAGGGAAGATCTTTAACCACCGCTTGGATACCGTTAGTAGGTGTAAGCTTCTGCAGATGATTTATTCACTCCTCAGTCAGTTCCAGAGAGTTAGGATTTTTCCAAGAACGCGCCCAACTCTGTCTAGGTTTTCCAGAGTTGTTGGCATAGAGTTGTTGAGAATAATCTTTTATGATCCATTGTATCCCAATTTGTAGTATTTTCTAACTTTATAATACTTTTATTTGCATCTTGTCTCAGTTGGTCCCACCAGAGCTTTGTCTGTTTTGTTGGGTTTTTAAAGAACCAAGTTTTGGGGCACCCGGGCGGCTCAGTCGGGTAAGCGCCCGGCTTCGGCTCAGGTCATGATCTCAGGGCTTGTGGGTTCAAGCCCCGCGTCGGACTTATGTCTCCCTCTCTCTCTGACCCTCCCCTGTTCACACTGTCTCTCTCTGTCTCTCAAAAATAAATAAAAAACATTAAAAAAATTTTTAAGAACCAAGTTTTACTTTATTTAGAGAGTTTCAAGTAAGACTTTCGTTAAGGGAGAGAGATACCGTACTCCACATTCTAAAGAGGTGGATTCCTTTCTTCCTGGTTGGCCCATAGATTTACTGTAATTCCAGAAAACCCCCTAACCATTGTTTTTTAATAAAACTTAATATGATGAGTCTTGCAAGAGCACAGAGTCGAGAGTAACAAGGGCCTTCTCAAGAACACGGCCCACGGGGCACCTGGGGGCTCAGTCGGTGAAGCGTCCGACTTCAGCTCAGGTCACGGTCTCACAGTCTGTGGGTTTGAGCCCCGCATCAGGCTCTGAACTGTTGGCACAGCCGACAGCCTGCTTCAGATTCTGCGTCTCCTTCTCTCTCTCTCAAAAATAAAAATAAACATTAAAGAAAAAAACAAGGCAAGCGTCAGGGCTTGGTGTGAGGCTGATTTGGGGGTGTGGGGTCAACACTTAGCCGGGGGTATAGCTTGGAGCCCAAGTGAGGGGACCTGGGCGGGCCGACGGCGCTGGGCTAGGAACTCCATGTCAGATACGATCCTTACAGCTCTTTAAAGCCCCTTTGGAGGGGCTGGGGCACCTGGGTGGCTGCATCGTTTAAACACATGACTCTTGATTTCAGCTCAGGTCGTGATCTCAGGGTTTACGAGTTCGAGCCCTGCGTCTGTGCTGGGATTCTCGGCCTCCCTCTCTCTCTGCAGCTCTCCTGCTTGAGTTCCCTCTCTCTCAAATAAAAACGTTAAAAAAAAAAAAAAAAGAGCCGTACAGGTTAGTTAGTGTCTTTGGAACCTAGCATCTGGAATTATTTCTTATTTTTTTTAAACTAAGAATTGCTTTTTTTTTTTTTTTACATTTATTTTATTTTTGCGAGACAGAGAGACAGAGCATGAGCAGGGGAGGGGCAGAGAGAGAGGGAGACACAGAATCGGAAGCAGACTCCAGGCTCTGAGCCGCCAGCACAGAGCCCGACGCGGGGCTCGAACTCATGAACCGTGAGATCATGACCTGAGCCGAAGTCAACTGCTTAACCGACTGAGGCCCCAGGCGCCCCGGAAACTATGTCTTAGACCAGCCCCGGAAGCAGGAACACCGTCGGAGGTGTTTCTATACGGTAGGGGTTCCTGTGCCTCAAGGGACCTGAGGGGAAGGGAGGCAATTTGCAAGCTGGGACTTTTCATTCATTTTCCTGTGTTTGTGGCAACGTGTTACCTCAAACCGAGGGGCCTCGCGCACCCCTGATTGTCCCTGGGTCCCTCGGACGAGCTCGGACACAGGCTGACGGGTCTGGCGCAGGGAAGCCATCGGCGCCTGGCCTTCTCCAGCTGTGGGGACACCCACGGCCCCGCCCCCCATCCTCACAGCCAGGACGCCGTTTCTCTCCGGCCTTTTCCCCACGGTCATGGCTGCCTCTGCGCACGGCTGGGGGGCCTCTCCACCTTCAGGACTTCGGCGTCTGCTGGGACCTGCCCGGAGCATCCGGGGAGACCTCCCACCTCGGGTGCGTGATCACAGCTGTGAGGTCCCCTTTGCCTTATGAGGTGGATGGTCATAGGGTCTGGGATCAGGGGAGCCTTTTCTGCATGGAGATTCCCAGCACAAACCGACCAAGAACTGGCAGCCAGGGAGGCAGACGCGCCAACAGTTACAGCTGACTCACCGACGAGGGCCCAAGTCGCCAAACGGAGAAGCGGCCCGGAGCCTCCCCGGGGAGGAGGCGTCCGGGGCCACTCCAAGGGCGGAGGCTCGGTTCACACTCACGCCGTGGGCGTGCGAGCGGGGCTGTGGGGCCCGGGGCTCCCGCACTGCGGCCTGACCACCGCCTTGAAGGACAGCGCAGCATCCCCTCTGAGGCCCAAACTCGCACACCCGGTGACGCAGCGGCTGCGGGCCGGGGTCCACACCAGAGGAGGGGTCGAGCGCCGCTGCTGGCCGCGCGCATCGCAGGAAGAGAGTGAGGGGCTCAGAGTAACTGCGCCCATCAGAACAAAGGAATCAGAGCGGCCCACGACCGTCCGGGAAGGTCTGGGCAGCGTGATACCCAGGAAAGCATAATGGACTGTAACGAAGTCTAAATCACTAAAATTAAAACTCTGTGCCACTGGGGGCTACGTATCGATTGGGTAAAACGACATAAACGGGAGAGCACAGGCACCGGCTCGGGGCAGCGGTCCCCGGGGCAGGCGGCTCCGGGGTCAAGCGCTTCTCCAGCGGCCGGTCCCTAGGTCCTTTCGCTCTTCCTAGGAAACCCCAACCGAGTATAAAACAATGAAGCTCACAACCCAGTGGGGTTTGTGGTGGGGAAGCCACGCCCCTTGGACATTCAAGCATCAACTACTGGGGCGCCTGGGGGGCTCGGCTGATTGAACGTTGACGTCTTGACTTCGGCTCAGGTCTCCGTCCCAGGGTGGGGGGATCGAGACCCGCGTCAGGCTCCGTGCAGATCTTTTCATCTATTTTTTATAATCGTGTGGTCTTTTCCTTATTGATTTGTAGGAATTCAGGTTTTTTTAATGTTTTTTTATTTTTAGGGAGAGAGAGAGAGAGACAGAGCACAAATGGGGAAGGGGCAGAGAGAGAGGGAGACACAGAATCGGAAGCAGCTCCAGGCTCTGAGCTGTCAGCACAGAGCCCGTCGCAGGGCTCGGACCCACAAACAGCAAGATCATGACCTGAGTGGAAGTCGGATGCCCAACTGATGGAGCCTCCAGGTCCCCCGGATTTGTAGGGATTCTTGATCTATCCTGGATACAAGTCTTGTACTAGAAAACGCCCCTCCCCAGCCTCTAGGGTGTCTGTCCATTCTCTTCCTGACGTCTTTCCATGTAGAGAAGCCCAGTGGTCAGGTCTCTTGTCTTTCACACCTCGTGCTTCTCGTGTGCTGCGTCTTGGCCGTTCCCGAGGTGGGGCGGCCATATTGGGCCGCGTGTCCGCTGGGGTGTCCTCGCCTTCCTGCGAGGTGTCTGGCCTCCCCGGAATCACTTTTATAAGTGGCCCGAACCACAGCTCCTGCTTTTTCATGGGGCTGTCCGCTTTGTCCCGGGACCATTTGTCGAAAAGAACATTCTTCCCCCACTGGACTGAAACTGTGCCGTGGTCATCAGCCGGGTGGTCACACGTATGTGTTTATACCTCCGCGCACTCCGTGCTTCTCCGCTGAGACTTTCCTCGATCGAGCCTAGTGCCACCTTATTAACAGTCCTCTGCCGGGCCCCCCGCTCAGCCCGACGCTGGGCAGCGAGGCGTGAATTCTGTCGTGTAAATCTCCCGCGAGCCTTGTCTCGTCTGCTCGTGCTTTTCCATAAATACTTTGGAATCTGCTTGAAATTTCCCCCAAAATATTAGCAAATAAAGGCCTCAGAGACTGATGGGAGTCACATTGAATCTGTACCCCAAAATTAGCACCTTGCAGATTCTGTATCTCCTAACTCGTGAACCTTGTTTCCTGAATTAATTCATGGCTTTTTTCCTGTTTTTCCCTCACGTTTGGTTACTTTTCGGTGGAGACCTCGCTCATCTCCGATAGACCGACTCTGAAGCATGTGACGGGTTTGGTGCCGCCGTAACCGGAGTCTCTTTATTTTGCTTTCCGGTTGTCACTAGCAGTAGAAACTCCACTGCCTTCTGCCCAGCGTCTTTAGAACCAGCGCTCTGGCGAAGTCCAGTTGGCAATAGAATAGTTTGTCTAAAGATTCTGGAGACGTTTTTTTTTAACATCTATGATGACCTCATTTGCAAGTAATGATGGTTTTCCTTTTTTCTCCATCCTGTTATTCTGTTTTTCGTTTCCTTTTTCTCCCCTTGACGCATGGGCTGAGACTTTCAGGACAGTGTCAAGTAGAAACGGTGACAGCGGACGGCCCTGCCTTGCTCCCTCCCTCAGGAGGAAGGCGTCTAATGGCTCTGCGTGGAGGGGCCTTCCCTCTGCCGAGTCTTGTCTTGTCTCACGCGTGTATCTGACTCCACGTAGCAGCTCCCTTCTCTTCCCGGTCTCCTCACAGCTGCGTTTCTGACGATGGACAGGTCACGGGTTTTATCAAATGTTTCTCTGACCTTTTAGATTGATTGCATGTCTTTCTTCATGCAATTCTGTGATGGTGGAATAAGTATAATTCATTCTTACTCATTCTGTGGCGTACTCTGTGGGTTGGTTTTTAGATGCTAACACAACCTTGGATAACTGGATCAGACTTCATCTAGGTGCGTCTTTATAGATAGTGTTGGGCTCAGCTTCTTGCTGTTAAGAGCAAGACATTTGCACCTGCGTTTATGAGAGACGCACCTGTGTGTGATCTTCCTTCCAGGAGATATCCGGTCAGGGTTTGATACTAAGACTCTGCTGCTCAATAAAAATCCTCCGAAAGTTTTATATAAAACTGATGTGACGTCTTCCTTAAATGTTTAGAAGAGTCCACTAGTAAAATCAACTAGACTTAAAGTGTCGTTTTCTTTTTAATATTTAATGTTTATTTATTTTTGAGAGAGAGAGAGACAGAGAGCAAGCAGGGGAGGGGCAGAGAGAGAGGGAGACACAGAAACTGAAGCAGCTCCAGGCTCTGAGCTGTGAGCACAGAGCCTGACGTGGGGTTTGAACCCATGAATGGCAAGATCATGACCTGAGCCAAAGTCAGACTCTTAACCGACTGAGCCACCCAAGGGCCCCTTGTTTGTTTATTTTGTGCAAAGATCATTAAAATTCCAAATTTAACCTCTGTGATTCATATTGGGAAGTTTGAGGCTTTTATTTCTTCTTGCATCTGTTTGTATATATTATGTTTAAGGAATTGATATATTTTAGCTAAGCTGTCAGATTCATTTCTGTTCCCCGAGGTCAATGAAGATGTTCAGTGTTTGATCCGTTGGTGATTTGCGTCCCCACATCCCCCCGTCACTCTTGCCAAAAGTTTGTCAATTTCATTAGTTTCTTCAGGGAATCAGAATTTGGCTTTATCGATGTTTTTAATGTAAAATTCTTTTTTTATTTCATTGAGTTATACTCTGTGTTATCTCTTTCTATCAGCTTTCCTCGGGTTTAATTTTTTTTAACTTCTTAAAACAGAGGTCTGCCTCCCTCTGCTCTAATATATACATTAAAAGTCCTCAGTTTTTCTCGAAGGACTTATTTCATGGTACCTCAACCACTTACTTAGCTGGGATATGTGGCGTCTTTATCGTTATTCAATTTGAAATACTTTCTGATTCTTATTAGATTTTTCATTTGACCTTGTATCATTTAATTTCTAGGACACTTAAGGATTTCTGGTTATCTCTTTCTTATGGACCGTTAACCTCGCTGTGGTCAGAGAACATGCGTGTGTGATTGAATTGTTTGAAGTTGGTTAGAATTGCTTCTAAATCCTTTTGTGTAATCTGGGTGCGCGTCCCGTGTGCACTTGGAAAGCTTCTGTTCTGTAATCTTGATGAGGTCGTGTCGCTGCTCGTGTTGTGCAAATTCATCTCTCCGTTGATGGCTTGACTGCTTTTTATCAGTTGCCGACAGAGGTGAATTCAAATCTCCCCCCATGATTGTACCTGTTCTCTTTTACCTTTTAGTTCTGCCAGTTTTGCTTTATGTATTTTAAGATTGTGTTTTTAGGGGCGTACAGGTTTAGAATGGATATCTTCTTACCAGAGTGATGATTTTTTAAATTATGAAATCTCTCTCTATATCTAGTTATATTTAAAGTTTTCTCTGTGTGATACAGTTTACCCCGCCAGGTCCCTTTGATGATATATCTTTCTCTATCCTTTAACCATCATCCTTTCTATGTCTTTATATTTTTAGCCCCATCTGCCAGGGTTGGTCCCTTAACTGGAATGCTTTGTCCCCTTGCAGCCCACACTCTCCGCTACCTTCCACTCATCCAGTCACCCCCCTTTGTCACTTCTTTCTTATCTCCTTTCCTGCTTCTTCTGAAT
The DNA here is from genome assembly GCA_004023845.1 of Helogale parvula. Classification (NCBI taxonomy): domain Eukaryota; kingdom Metazoa; phylum Chordata; class Mammalia; order Carnivora; family Herpestidae; genus Helogale; species Helogale parvula. The sequence goes on from PJEM01005955.1 coordinate 94,506, forward strand.
TAATCAAATATTGACATACCTCATTTTTATTCTCTGTTAGCTTCTTGCATTTACACACTTTCCTTTTTCCGTCAGTGGTTGGCATCTTGACTCATTAGGGTTGGCCTCGGATTAGCACCGTTACCGGTTCCCCGGACACACACGGTGCTCACAAGGGCGTGACTCCATCCATGCCCTCTGCCTTTTACGCTGGTTTTATCACCCATGTCAGCTACGCATGTACGGATGCGTGTGCCTGCCGGTTTAAGTGCGCGCAGACTTAGGACTGATACCTTTCTACCAAACGGGCCATTTTTTAAAAATTATGAAATATCCCTCTTTGTCTCAAGTGGTGTTTAAACCTCATGGAGCATGACTATGTAAGTCAATACAAATTTAAACTTTCTCATAAGTCCGCTGTTTTAGGTGTCCCTCCTGTGTTCCCCTGCTTCCTTCTGGGGTCGTCTGGCTCTGCCTCAGGGGCCCCCCGATCATCCTTCCAGTGTGGGTCTCCCGGCAGTGAATTCTCCTGGTTTTGCTTTTGGTTTCAGTTTCTTTCTTTCTTTTTTTTTTTTTTTTTTGTAGTAAAATATACAGAACATAAAAATGTAGCATCTTAACCGTTTTTGTGTGCAGCTCGGGGCCCTGAGCGCATCCACATGTCATGCAGGCTCCCCACCGTCGTCGCCAGGACGTCTTCATTGTGCGATGCGGAATCTCTGCCCCCATTAAACGCTGACTGCCGCCCCATCACCTGGATCCCACCGTCCTGCTGTCCGCTTTGTAAACCTGACCCCTAGGGACCTTGTCTGGGTCGAATCCCACAGGATCTTCATATTTTTTAAATTTTTTAGAATCTTTATTTTTGAGAGAGAGAAAGACAGCATGAGTGGGGGAGGGGCAGAGAGGGAGGCACAGACTCAGAAGCAGCTCCAGGCTCCGAGCTGTCAGCATAGAGCCCGACGCGGGGCTCGAACCCACGAACCGCGAGACCGTGACCTGAGCGGAAGTTGGACGCTTAACACCCAGGTCCCCCAACTTTCATCTTCATTTCTAAGGGCCTATTTGAAGGGTCTAGAATGCTTCCTGGAGCACTTTAAAGATGCCACTGAGTTTCGTCTTTGCCGTTGAAAAGCCAGTCATCAGAACCCCGTCACTGCCCCCATCCCCGCCTTCCCTGCTCCTGTGTCTTGGCAACATTACTCCGATAAGCCCAGGGGTCGACAGCGCTGTTTGAATCTGCGGACTAATGTGTTCCATTATTTCTGGAAAATTCTCAGCCACTGAGTCTCCACTTCTGGGATTCCACGTGTATAAGGACTTTTAACTTATGTCCCTCCCCTTCTGTTTGTGTGTGTGTTTAATTCTGTTGTGCTCCCGGCTCCCACCTCCTACCCCTCCAGTTCTTGCACGGCCGCTCTGCTGTCAAATTCATGTGTTCCACTCTTACTTTCCACCATTGTCCTTTCTGTTCTAGAATTTCCATTTTATTATTTTTAGTGCAGATCGTATTTCTCTGGTGAAATTCTCCATCTATCTTCTTGAACCCATGAGTCATGGTTACTTTTTCTTAAGTTTATTTCTTTATTCTGAGAGAGAGACAGAGTGCGTGCATGTGTGTACAAGCAGGGGAGGGGCAGGGGGGGGGGGGAGAGAATCCCAAGCAGGCTCCTCACTGTCAGCGGCAGAACCTGACTCGGGGCTCGAGCCCACAGATGGTGAGATCGTGACCTGAGCCGGGATCGGGAGTCAGACACTTGACCGACGGAGCCCCCAGGCGCCCCCACCATGGTTCCTTTAAAGTCCGTATCCGAGAGCTCGGGAGCCAACCGCAGGCGTGAGTTCGCTCGTGTGTCTGTGGGTCAGCATTTCGGGCTGCTCCCCATGGGCTCATCCGAGCGCGGCTGGGCCGGCCGGGCGGTCTCCGCAGCCACAGGCCCCGACCCCCGGCAGCCTCGCTCAGAAGCCTCGGCGGGGTCACAGCGCTCGGGCGGATGACGGTGGCCTCGGCGAGATTGCAGCTCAGACACTCGGCCCACGTCCGCCATGGGGGCCTCCCCTCTTGCTCGGGAGAACTTTCCTGTCTCCGGCCCACAGCAGGCTGACCCCAGGCCCTCCCCCTGCACGCTCCTCGCAGCCCAAGCTTCGCTCACCCCTGCAGGACACGGTGGAGTCTCATCTGATGAGTGGCGGCCTCAGGCTCTAGGCCCAACGTCTTCGCCTCGGCCTCCGTCTCCTGGCCTTCGTCCAATGCCTGGTCCCCAAACCAGTGCCGTGCGTCTGACGGCCTCGGGGCGCCTGGGCGCTCAGTTGTCGGAGCGTCTGGCGCTCGATTTCAGCTCAGGTCGTGATCCCAGCGTCGTGGGATTCTCCCTCTCCCTCACCCTCGCCCTTCCACCCTGCTTGTGCACGCGCTCTCTCTCTTAAAATAAGTAAAAATAAACAAAAACGAAACCAAAAAACCACAACTCATTTTCTTCCTCACAGTTCTGTGGCTCAGCAATTTGGGGTCCGCTCAGCTGGGGGGCATCCCGCCGGCATCGTGTGCGTGTCCGTGCGGCTGCGGCCATCGGGCGCCGACTCCTGACTGGGGCGCCTCCGCTCTCCCCCGTGTGGCCTCTCCAGCCGGCTGGCTCCGACGGGTCCACACGCCCGTGTTCCGGGGGCACGTCGGCTCTACACGGCGGGACTTCCCAGCATTCCCTTTGTCAGAGCAAGTGTCAAGTTCACCCAGACTCGCATGCTGGGAAAAGCACCGCTCTCTCTCGATGGAGGAGCCTCCGGTACTTGAGTCACCGAATCTCCCTCATCTCTAGGTCTGTTTCCGTGGTCCATTTTACCCCTGGTTTTCAGTCTTTTGAGTGTGAAACACCAGGTAAAGGCCCCATGATACCGTCTCCCTGCAGCTGAGTTGGGCTCCCTCCAGTGCGGGAGAGGCGCAGGGCAGGCGCGTGCCTCCAGGGGAGATGGAAACGATTTGGGGTCCGGAGGTCTCGGCCGAAAGCCCCGGATGTCCCCAGGATCCCATCTCCCTGTGACCCTGAGCTCGTGCCCCTCCCCCCAGTGACCTGAGTCTGCAAGGTGTCTGCTTTGCTTTTTCCCCTCGTGGGATCCTTCCCTGTCTGTGCAGCTTGACCACAGATGCTTCAAGGGGACACGGCGACGGGGGCTCGCGGCCCAGGGGCTCGTCCCCTCCAGCCTAGATGGCTCAGTGGCTCTGGACTCCCCCGTCTGTCTCCCCAGCCCGGCGAGCCCTGACTCTGTGCCATACGCCAAACCCGTGAGTGCTCAGAGGAGGCAGGCGTGCCGCCTCACACGCGGCCCGTTCGGTGGGTTCACGTCGCTGCGTCACCCCAAGGCCGGCACGCCGCTGTGCTGGCGTCCGTGCCTTCCTCTCCAGGGTGCTCCGGGCAGAGGCTGCGCACGTGTGGGCTGCGTGGCCAGACCTGCACTTCTCCCATAGGGTTTATTACCCCCCGACGTCTCTCGATGCACATCAGCCATGTTTCCGGAAGGATCTTTGTTTCTAGAAGGGACTTTAGCAGGGAGACAATACAACCCCCTGACACAGTGGCTCAGGCAGTGACCGTCCTGGCTGGTTTGTCCTGCAGCCCTTACATCTTCCAAGTGCATGCCCGTCTGGGGCGACACGGAATGTTCCAGCTGAAAGGGCCCTCGGGCACCCTCGGTACCCGCCCCCCCCCCATATACTGGTGAGGAGCCCGAAGACCTGGGGGAGGGGCGGGGGAAGAAGCTTCTGTAGTTCTGCCGTGACCAGGACCCTGACTCCTGCGCCATGTCCAGGCCACAGACAAGGGTCCCTCTGGGGTCACCCTGCCTGCCCTCCTCCCTGACGGGATGGAGCCTTGAGGCCCTCCATCGCACGGGGTTGCACCTCCTCCGTGTTTTGGGAAGGGCCCCGCACGCACGCAGCAGGGGGCATAGAAGGCTCCGAGCCTGCGAGCCTGCGGGGCCCAGGACGACGTCCCGGGCTGGGGCCGCTCACGCCCCCGCTCCCTTCTCTGCCACAGGCTGCGGGAGCACCATCGGGCCACCATCAAGGTCATCCGCCGTATGCAGTACTTCGTGGCCAAGAAGAAATTCCAGGTGAGCCCAACCCTTCTGTGGTCTAAGCTGGGAACGGGGTGAGGCTGGGTGGGGGGAGGGGGTCCTGCTCGCCAGCCTTCCCCAGAGCCACGCCCAGATGGCCACTGCCTCCTCTCCTCGCTCCTACACTCTCTGCACTCTCACGCCTGCCCAGGGGCACATCGGTGCACACCGAGGGTCCCAACACACTCAGGTGCCCAGTTTCACCTACAGGCACCGCCCAGGACCTCCCACCAGTCCGGGAGCCCAGCACAGGGAGCGCCTCAGGCCTGCACCACCTTGAACTCTGAAGCCAGCCAGTGCCCCGGCCTGCGCAACCTCACGGCATGCCCACAAGGGCACGTGCCTCGCAGACTTGCCCCACGCAGGCCGTCCTGACTCGGGGCCGCCTCCCACACACACCGAGAGCTCAGGCTCCCACAGAGACTAACATTCCCGTCTTGCAGAAGGGACGGTGGGGAGTCGGGACCCGTCATTTTACAGAAGGAAACCCCAAGATCTGGGGACATTGCACGAGCCTGGACCCAAGTGCTGTTTTTATGACCATCACTGCCTGATTCAGGGACCCTGTGAGGCCCCACCTGGTAGATCACGTGCCCAGTCCCTAGAAGCGGGGAGGCCTCTGCCTTGGAGCTCCTGGTTGCAAGGACACTGCCAAGTTTCCTGTGTTGAGTGCAGGGCCCTTGGGTGTGTCAGAGGGTACCCAGGGATCTGAAGGTGCCCTTGGGGGTGCCCTGTCTTTCTAGGAAATCAAGGGTGGCCACACCCTCAGACTAGGGCAGCCCAGTTTTGGGGGGAGGGGGCACCCCAAAAAGGCAAGGTCTTAGGTAGGCAGGGGGGACACGTCCCCAGGAGCCCCCAGGCTTGAGAGCCGGCCCTGACACCGAGTGGGGTACCCAAACTTCATCCCTTCTCAGCCTCTGACCCGGGCTGGCCTGCTGCCCCAAACTGTCTGCTTTGCCGCCCGGGCCTGTGCCCCCCTCTGCAAGAGGCAGCACCCTCAAACTCACTGCTAATGTGGACTCTTCAGTGCTAATGAGGACCCTGAGCCCAAGCTGACCTGGTGTCCTGCGGCCCCTTGGGTGGAGGCTTCTGTGTCCCCACGCGGCTCTGGCTGGCTTGTGTGGGTGAAGGGCTTCCGGGGCCCTCCGCTACCTGGGGGAGACCCTGGCCCATGGGCTCCTGGGAACGGGGCCATAAATGTGGCTTGAGGTTGTGCTGACATCATAAGAACATCATAAGAAGCCTCTTTCTCTTTGTTGTGGTTTCTGGTAACTTCACCTGAGCCCTGAGTGCATTTACGGGCTCAGAGCCGGCGCCACGCCCGGGTGCCTGGGGTTTGACTGCCCTGCTCTGCGTGGCCCCAGGCCTGCTGTGCGAGCATCCCCTCTGTGCCGGCGGCCTTGGAGCAGGAGTGGCAGGCTGAGGCTGTGACCTGAGGCCATCCCCACCTGCCCGTGGAGGCTACTCACCTGCCGGCGAGCGTGCCCAGGCCCAGCTCGGGGCTGGGGGGCAGTGGCTGCCCAGAGGCGTGGTCCTCCCGGCCCATCAGCCGGACCAGCTCCTTCCAGGAGCAGAGGCTGGCGCCCTGGAAAGGGAGAGCGGCGGCCCCTGCAGCGAGCGGGCAGGAAGCTAAGGCCCAGAGAGGCCAAGCGGCCGGCCCGGGATCACCCAGCCTGCAGCGGCCGGGCCACCTCCTTACGGCCCCGCGGGCCCCCCGGAGGCGGGTGGCCGGCCGTGCGCTGAGCTGGCCGGTGACGCGTCTCTCTGCCCGCAGCAAGCGCGGAAGCCGTACGACGTGCGGGACGTCATTGAGCAGTACTCCCAGGGCCACCTCAACCTCATGGTGCGCATCAAGGAGCTGCAGAGGAGGTGGGCACCGCCGAGCCTGCGGGGCGGGGAGGTCGGCGCGGCGGGGCCTCCCCCTCGGAGCGGGCCTGGGGACGGTGGGCAAGGCCACGACAGGACACTGGGCCGTCCTGAGGCCCTGCGCTGCCCAGGGGGGTCGTGTAAGGGACTGCCCAGCCACCGTTCCCCGCCTCCGTGCGCCCCCCCCCCACCGTGGTAGGACAGCCTCTGGGCCTGGAAAGCCCCCAGCAGGTCTGTGGGTGCCCCCAGGAGGGGTGGGAGTCCCGCCTCCGCCAGCAGGCTGAGTGCACATGTGGTGCCCAGGCCACGCATGAGCTGATCTCCGTCTGTCTCCCACCCAGGCTGGACCAGTCCATCGGGAAGCCCTCCCTCTTCATCTCTGTCTCAGGTGGGTTTCCGCATCCAGATACCCTGGGCAGGGTGGCCAGCGCCCTCACCTGCCTCTCCCCACCGGAACGGGGCCCCCAGGCCTTGGAGGTCCGGGACGCTCAACACAGGGCCCCGGTGAACCCACCCTGAGCTGCGTGCCTCGGCGCACGCTCTGCCCGGGAGTTTTCAGTTAGGGCAGGCCGCCCCGTGGATCCCTTCAAACAGCCGGCCCTTCTAGGCCATCAAAGATCTGGGTGTAGGAACGTCAGTGATATGGAGAAGCGGGTCTTCGGGGTGAGCGGCCAGCCCAGGGCCCGAGGGACCATCAGCAGCAGTGAGAGGGATGCAGTCCTCCGGCTGTGACTCCCTGTGTCCTCCAGAGCGGGGCCACCGCCACGCCAGGAAGGACCAGGCCAGCCCAGTTCCTTGGGACCGGCCTAGCCCAAGTTCAAGTGGGAGCTGTGGCTCACACGGGAGTCAGATGGCAGGGGAGCTGAGCCACAGGCCCTCCCTCAGCCCGGGCGAGGCACGGGGCAGGGGGCGGGGGGACAGAAGGTAGAGGTTTGGTCCCAGACCACCACCAGTGAAGCAAATATGGCAATAAAGTGGGTCCACAGGGTTAGGGTTTCCCGGTGCACATGAAAGTTACGTTCACACCGCGTCATGGCCTACCGTGAGCAACTCTGTCCGCAAAGCCAGTGTGCTGCCTTAATTCAAAGCAACTTTGTTGCCAGTGAGTGCGGACCGTCATCCGGGCTCCCCGCGAGTCCCTCACTGATGACAGGTCACCACAACCAAAACGAATGTAAGAATAATGAAAAAGTTTGAAATATGGCGACGATTTCCGAGAGGTGGGGGTGCCTGGCGGGCACAGACCCGAAGAGGTGCCGGGCCACGGGGCTCCCTGCCCAGCACAGCCCTCTGGAGCCCCCACCAGCGATGTCCTGGCAGGCGCGGGCCCCACCCTTTCGCCGCCCTGCCCTCCTGGCCCCTGCCCCAGCGCCACCCGCACCCCTGACTGTGTGCTCTGCCCCACAGAGAAGACGAAGGACCGTGGCAGTAACACGATCGGAGCCCGCCTCAACCGGATGGAGGACAAGGTAGGCGTGAGGGGCCGGCCCCACGCTGGCTCTGACGGTCACCGCCCCGGGCCAGCACCCGCACCCGTCCTGGGCTGGCATGTGGGACTCCGGGGGCGCTAGGGCTCTGCGGGCCTCCCTGCCTCCTGGTTCTGTGCCCCGTGCGGTTCCCACGGCACTGGGGGCTCCCCGAGATCCGGCTCACGTCCTCTCCCCCAGCCAGAGCTGGGCGTCGGTCCCCGGGGACCCAGTTTGTAGCCCTCTGGCCAAGTGGCGTCTTTACTGACCCGTGGCAGCCGGTGCCCCCAGGCCTGGGTAGCGCCGTCTCTGCCCACCCGTGTGCACGTCAGAGGTGCATCGTCGTGCATGGGCAGGGGGAGGGCCTCTGTGCTCAGAGACCCCCGCTGTAGGGTTCTGACAGAGATGGTGGCGGGCCGGCCAAGGCCCTGCTGGGCGTCCGGGTGGGACACCGGGCCTGGGGTTCCGATTCTGCGTCGCAAACCCAAGCTCCCTCGGCCCTAGGCCCGGCCCCTCGGCCACCAGGATGCCGCCGCCCCAGCAGGCTGCGGGCCTCTCGCCGGGGTGTCCTGGGGGCCGAGGGGGCTCTGAGGAGTGGGCGGGCCTTTCTCAGGCGCAGGCCCACCCTGTGGAGTCTCTGTGGTCTGGAGCAGGCTGTTATCTTGCCCGACAGCTCGTCCGTCTACACGGGCTTTATCTGAAAGTAGCTGGGTGGCTAAAAATAGAGGAATTTCGGTTGGGCAGGGTCTGTGTCTGCTGCTCGGTTTCCCTGGCAACGCCGGGCTCTGGCCCGTTTCCATCCCCCTGCAGCTGAGGGGGCGGGCGGGGGCGCCGCTCCGGGTTCCCACCCCAGCCTGCACCCTCCGCCCTGGCCCGGGCTACCAGCGGGGCCGTGACGTGGTGTGGGACCAGGTGGGGCGGGGGGCACCTTCCAGGTGCCCACGGGGCCCTGGCTTGGGGCCTGGCCAACAGGCACCCCTGCCCCCGCCTGAGGGCCTGCAGCCCAAGGCAGGCTGGTACCTGGCCTGTGCTCTCAGATGGCCCAGTGGTAGATGTCCCTGCCCGACAGGATGGGGCCAGGGGAGGTCACATCGCCAGGCGGCAGGTGTCAGGGCCCAGGGGGCCCGGGCTTCCCTGCTGCACTGAGCAGGTGTGTCCTTGGCACTTGCTCTTCTTTGTGCTTGGGGCCAGGGGCTCAGGCTGGCAGACCCTTCTAGAAGCAGCTGGTGGCCACACTCGGTACAGCCAGCCAGGCACCTGTTGGGGGGCTTCTAGACATCAAGAAGGCAGAGCTAGAGCGGGCAACAGACCCAGCTCCCCCCTCGCACCTCCGCACCCAGCCCCCCCCACCCCCCGCACCACCACACCCAACCCTGCCACCCTGGCCTGTGCTGCTGACAGAATCATGGAGGCCGAGGGCACACGAGCCTTCCTGGCTCCCCCACCGGACGCCCTGGGAGTGGCCCCTGTTCCGCCAGCTCCAGACGTGCTCTGCCGTTCTCAGGCCTCTTACAGCTCTGCCCACCGCTTCTCGGGACAGGCCACCTCTTTAAACTCACATAGAGCCTGGTGTCCCCTGGGAGTGACTATGGGTAGGAGATGGGGTCTCCGGGAGCAGTGCCCTCTCCCAGGCTGGGGCACCGACGTCCAGTGGCCCATGGGGGTCTGAGAACCAGGACGCAGAGCCTTGGTTGGCCCAGGTCAGTGTGGTGGGCCGAGGCGGGGCCAGCGCCGGCCTCAGGGATACAGAATTACGTGCCCACGTTTCTTCAGACCCGAACACCAAAGGGAGTGTTTTCCGGAGTCCCTGATCCCTGGGGACAAGGTTTGGGAACAAAGCCCCTAGTGGCCTCGGCGCTCAGGAGAGGGGCCGTGGCCAGGCGGCAAGGACTGTGGGACGCCCACTGGCTCAGTGATTGAGGACCCGGTTCTGTGCTGTCTCCAGCCCCTCCCGCTGTGAGGCAGCGGCTCAGGCTGCGAGGGGTCTCATCTGCTCAGGTCCCCAAGGCACAGAGCAGGCCTGTGCTCCTGGCCCATCTCAGCCCCCACTGTCCTGCCTCACGGCGCTGCCGGGATGGGCCGCCTGGCCTGCCCCGGCCCTCCCCCCCCTGCCGGCCCTGCCCCCTCGGAGACAGGCCCTGGGAAAGGGCCTCGCCAGGTCCAGAGGGCACAGCGGCACGTCCCGGGCCCCACATTATCACAGTTATCACGGGGCCCATCGGGACCATAAGCAGCCCCGAGCAGCCCTGCTGACTGCGGGGAGCTGGGGCAGGAAATCCAACAGCCGCCGGCCCTCGGAGGCCCAGCAGCAAGCCGGCCACGGCCCCTGGGCCTCCCCTAACCCCATCCTAACCCAGCGCGGGGGGCCCTGTCCCAGGCGGGCGGCTTGAAGAGGAGGGGGAGGGGCACCTGGGCTGCACAGCGGCTGCCCCCCCACCCGTTCCCGGGAACAGATCAGTTCTGAGGACCAGGGTCTGGCGTGTCCACTTGCAGGGAAGGCTAACTCAGCTGGTCCGGGGGGCTCGGTTTCCTTCCGTCCAGGCCAGGGAGCCACACGGGACCGCAGGGCCCCTGCCCTTGATCTCACCGGAGCCCTGGAGCATGACAGTGGGGGCGTCTCCCCGCTCAGGGCCCCCACCCGCCTGTTCCTGGGTGCCTTGCAGCCCGGTCCTGTCCCTGGCTGCTGGGCATTCCCGCCCCACGGCCTGTGCCCCCATGGGCTTCCCCGCACAGCCGGGAACCGGCTCCCCACGGGCTTCTCTCTCCTTGTGAAAGGAGGCCGTGTGAACTGCCCCGCACGCTTCTGTGTAAAAACCACCAGAGCCACCTGCTGCCTCAGGCCGTCTTCATTCTGGAGAGGACATGCTTCCCCAGGCCAGTACTTTCTTAAAGGGGGAAACTGAGGCCCGGAGAGGTTGAGTCGTGGCCCAGGGTCACCCAGCCGGTTGGCTGGAGAGCCAGACCCAGCGGAGGCCACAGAGGGGGCGGGAGCCGAGGTGCCAAGACGGGGGACACCAGGTGCTTCGTGGGCACAAACTGTGGCGGGTCTGTTGGACCAGAGGCCAGATGTGAGCGTGGAGGGCCAAGCGGGGGGCAGGCAGGGGTGGGGAGCGAGGGGCGAGCAAGGTCCAGAGGCCGAGCTGCCCAGGGGAAAGGCACAGACTCAGACGGAGGGGCCCGGCCCGGCCCCCGGCCCCCGGCCCCTCCACGGCTGCTCAGAAGACAGGCCTCGCCTGAGCCCCCTGGGGACCCCACGGGGAGGCTTCTCCAACCTTCCTCGACGCGTGTATTCTTAGCTCGGTCTGCAGGACCTGCCGCACTGTTTATGTTGAGCCCTGTTTATTTTGCAAGCTCAGCTCATACTGCTTTTGCTGATATGAGGAGCACAGTGGGCTGGGGCCGGGAGGATTCTGTTCTTGTCTGTTTTCGCCGGAAATGTTCATGGCTTAAAGCCCGGAGGGCCTGGGTTTGCAGGCCCCGGTTCGCAGGGTGTGGGTGGGAAGGGGCCCCCCACCACCTGAGCCTCCTTCCCCCACCTCCCGTCCTAGAGCCCTGGTCAGGCGCACCTTTCTCCCAGACACGAAAGCCCCCCCAGCCCGGGAGGCCCCCACCGCAGCTGCCCTGGCCCTCCCGCGGATCAGATAAGCCCCGTTAGCCAGGCCTTGACGTCTGCACCAGACACCGCTCCCCGTGCTCTGGCCTAATCCGCCTGCCGCCAGCTGGCCTGAGGCCCCGTCCTCCCAGCGGCCTCTCCCTGCTCACCTGCTGCTGCCGAGGCCTCCCTGCGGGGTCCAGGTGTTCTCCTCTCCCGCTAGGTGACTGTCTGGCGGGCCGTTTGGTCTCCAGGCTCGCCCCGCCACCCCCCAGCCCTCCACATTGTGCGTTATTTCCCAGATACTGCTGAAACCCGCTCAGTAGCATTTTCTTCAGGATTCTCGTGTTCACATCTCTGTGTGAGGTACATACACCACCTCATTTCCCTTTTCGTACGCTGTCTTCTCCAGGTTTGGGTGTCAAAATTATGTGAGCCTCCCTGGGTGGGCTGAGAGGTGTTCCCTCTTTTCCTGTATTCTGGAATATTCTATATAGAACTAGGGTTTTTTTCCTCCCTTGTATGTTTGGTGACATTTAAAGGTAAAGCCGTCTAGGCCTGGTGCTCTCTTCGCGGGAGGACTTCCGCTCCAAGTCAGTGGCCTCGACGGCTGTGGGACGCGGGCTCTCTATCTCTCCCTGTGTCAGTTTTGTTGCGCCGAACATTCTAGAAATTTGTACGCTTCTTCTCAGTTTTCCAATTTACAGGCATTCTCGTTTTATTTTTTTTTTAATGTTTCTTTATTTTGAGAGAAAGAGAGAGAAAGAGAGAGAGGGAGAGAGAGAGTGGGGGAGAGGCAGAGAGAGAGGGAGTGTGGGGGAAAGAGAGAGTCCCTAGCAGGTTCCATGCTGTCAGCACAGAGCCCCACATGGGGCTCGAATTCGCGAACCTGAGTTGAAATCACGAGTCGGAAGCTTGGCCGACGTAAAGCGCCCCGGCTTTACCGTCCTCACGTCCGTGTCCCCCGTCACGAGGCACCTTTCTTAACTGCCAGCACTGTTGACTTGCGCCTTCACTTTTTTCCCCATTGGTTGAGCTTGCCACCTACTCGTCGATATTAAATTCATTAATATTAATGAAAAAAATGTTTAAAGTTTGCCTTTGTTAATCCTGTTTTAGATTTCATTTCGTTTCATTTCCTTCCTTCATTTTCTTCCTTCTGTTTACTCATTTTCTTCTAAGGTGGACGATTGTTAATTTTCAGACCTTCTAGACTTCTAAGATGTGAACTGAAGCTCATGCCTTTGGCTCTGAAGACCACTTCAGGCGCATGAGCCAGTTTTGATATACAGCATGTGAACTTAATGTCCGCTCCCTTATATGTTTTCCTAATCTCCACGATGACCCCTTCTCTGCCCCGGCAGCTATTTACAGCATGCCCTTTGTCATTGGTAGGATTGTGGGAACTTTCTAATTGCTCACTTGTGAGAGAAAGTGATGGCGTGACATCAGTCCTCTGAAAGACTGTGAGACGTGTCCTGTGGCCCCTCGAGCGGCCCGTTTGTGTGGCGGGACTTCCGCAGGCAAACACCACGTGTGTCCCGACTGTCGGGCGCGGTGTTGTATTTGTGTCCGTTGGGACAGGCTTGCGAATCGTCTCCTTGCAGTCTGTCTCCTCGCTGGGATATTATCTCCTCCATCCATCACTCCTGAGAAATACATCAAAATTCCAGCCGTCGTAGAGAATTTGTTTAGTTTTCCTTACATTTCTGTCAGTTTTTGCTTTATATGTTTTTAGATCTTCCGACTAGATGCATACATTCAGCCTTTTATACAGTCACTGCCGGGTCAGTGTTTTACGCCCACATAGCCTCCTCTTCATGCCAAGTAGGGTTTTGCTCGCTCAAAGGATATTAGCGTCTCTAGGCAAAGTTACTTTTGTTTCACCTCTTTTTTTCAAGCTTTATTAAGGTACACTTTGCATGCCATAAAGTTCATGCAATGTAAATGTATGGAAAATTTTAGTAAATTTCTTGTTCAATGCGCAGCCATTGTTAAAACTAAGCTTGAGGGGCGCCTGGGTGCTCAGTCAGTCAAGCGTCCAACTTCGGCTCAGGTCATGATCTCGTGGTGCGTGGGTTCGAGCCCCACATTTGGGTCTCTGATCTCAGCATAGAGCCTGGTTTGAAGCCTCTGTCTCCTCTCACTCCGCCCCTCCCCAGTTCACTCTCTCCCTCCCTCCCTCCCTCACCCTGTCAAAAATTAATAATAAAAAAATTTTTTTAAGATTTCCTTTAAAAAAAAAAAACTAAGCTTGAGGACATTGTAAACATCTCCCAAATTCTCCCAATTCCATTTGCAGTCATTGCCAGCCCCACCCCCAACCACCATCAAAAACTGGTCTGCTTTCTGTCCTTGTTTCCTGAAGTGTCTATACAGCTAGAACTCTGCCTTTTGTAAGTGTCTCCTGTGAGTGGAGCCATCCAACGTGGGGCTTCTGGGGGGGCTGTTCTTCACAGAACGCGATGCTCCCGGGGTTTTCCTTTCTCGTGGTGTCTGTTTCTCTCCGTGTTCGGGCTGACTAGCACGCGGGTGCTTGGATGGACCACGTTTGTTTATCCTTTTGCCAGCTGGTGGGCATCTGAAGGGTTTCCAGTTGGGGCTGTGGGTACTGCTGCTGTGAACCCCACCCGTACGACGTCCGATGGACGCACGCTGCCCCTCCCCTTGGTTAGCTCCCCAAGTGTGGGATTGACGCTTTGACGGTACGTGTCTCCTCAGCCTAAAACATGTCTAACGTGTTTCCCGAAGGGTCTCTACCATTTTGATTTCCCACCAGTGATGTCCCAAGGTCCCCCTTTCTCTGTATCCTTACAGATACGCGATGGGGCCGGCCTTTCTCATTTTAGCCCATCTAGTGAGCGTGTCATTGTATCTCATTGTGGGTTTGACTCGCGTTTCCCTGATCACTAATGAGGCCGAGGAATCTCGCACGTGCCCGTTGGACAGTCGTGGCCGTCCTCGGGGAAAGGTTTATCCAACCTCCTGCCTGTTCTCCAACTGAGCAATTTATTCTGTTCTTGAGTCGTAAGAGCGGCGTGTGTGTTCCGGAACAAGTACCCTATGAGGTATGTGACTTACAGATAGCCTCTCCCCTTTCGTGGCTTTTTTAATCATTTCTTTTAAAACAACAGTTTTAAGTTTTAATGAAGTCTTCTGGATGTTTCTTGTAGAGCTCACGATTTCGGTGTTGTATCGGCCATGAACATCGTCTTCTGCTTTCTTCTAGAGGTTGTATGGGTTTTACTGTTACATTTAGGTCTGTAACTTATTTTCAGTTAATTTGGGGGTGTGGTGTAAGGTCAAGTCCAAGTTCCTTTTTTTATTTCTTTTTTTTTTCCTTATAGATATCTAATTACCTCGGCATCTTTTGTTGAAAAGACTATTTTTCCCTATTGTGTTGTCATACAGAAATTATATTGCCAGAAATCCATTGAGCATAAACGTATGGGTTTATTTCGGGATTCTCAATTCCGTTCTCTTGGTCTGTATGCCTGTCCTTAAAGCCACATCCCACTGTCTTGATTATTGTAGCTTTGCAGTATGTTTTGAAACCAGATAGTGTAAGGCCTCCAAGTTTTTTCTTCCGTCTCAAATCGTTTTGTCCATTCTAAGTTCTGTGAATTTTTCTACAAATTTTAGAACCAGATTGTCAGTTTCCACCAAGAGAATGAAAGAAAGAAGGAAAGCCTGCTGGGATTTTTAATAGGGATTGTTGAATCTCTGGATCCATTTGGGAAAAACTGACATCTTAACAATAGAGTCTCCTAATTCATGAACATGGTATAGCCTTCCATTCACTTGATCTACTCTAGCTTATTTCAGTGATGCCTTTTTTGGTGTACAATTCTTACACATCTTCTGTTAAATTTACTCCCAAATATTTTATTATTTTTGGTGGTATCATTAATGGAATTGTTTCCTTCATTTCTTTTTTTAATTGTTTATGATAAGAATATAAAAAATGCCATTAACTTTTTATATCAAACTTATAAACTGTGATTTTATTGTTATTAACTTTAGTAAGTTTTATTGTTATTCTTGTTGATTCCTTGAGGTTTTCTACATATAGGATCCCACCATGTGAGTAAAGACAGCTTTACCTCCTTCCAGTCTGGATGCCTTTAATTTCTCTCTTGGCCTATTTACACGGATTCGAACTTCCAGTAAAACGTTGACTGGACGTAGCCAGATACAATGTTTCAAGTACGGCGTTCGGCTGTTCGCTGCTGGGTGTGACGGTAGCTGTACGTTGTCCACAGATGCTCTTTATCACTCTGAGAGGGTTTCCCTTCTGTTCCGAGTGCCCTCGGAGCTCTCCTCCTGAGTGAGGTTAGGTCTCCTCAAATGCCCAGTCCGCGTCTTCTGAGATGGTCACGTGGATTTTATCCCTTACGCCGTTAATACGGTGTCATATATTCATCAGTTTTGGAGTCCTGAACCAGCTTTGCATTTCCCGCTTGGACATGGTTCATAATCTCTGTATGTGCCCAGATTTAGTTTGTTAAGTCTTGTTAGGAATGTATCTGTATTCATAAAGCATATTGATCTGTAGTTTTCTTGTGATTTTTTTCTAATTTTGGTGTCTGGTTTTTAAATTCTTTTCTTTTTAATCCTATATCCACATTTTGAATGCCTTTTGTAAGCACTTAATAGCTGGGGGCTTTTTGTTTGTTTGTTTGTTTTATTTATTTTGACAGAGAGGTGGGCGAGCACAAGTCAGGGAGGGGGAGGGACAGAGACTCTCAAGCAGGCTCCCCACTGTCAGCGCAGAGCACCCTGTGGTGCTCAGACTCACAGACCATGAGATCAGGACCCCAGCCAAAGTCAAAAGTTGGACGCTCAACAGACCGAGCTACCCGGGCACCCCTTTGGCTGAGGCTTTTTTTAATCAATTAATTAAACTTTTTAAGTTTTTATTTATTTTTGACAGAAAGAGAGAGAGAGCGAGTATGAGCGGTGGAGGGACAGAGAGAGAGGGAGACACAGAATCTGAAGCAGCTCCAGGCTCTGTGCTGTCAGCTCAGAGCCCAACGTGGGGCTCGAACCCACAAACCGTGAGATCATGACTGAGCCAAAGTCAGATGCTCAACCGACTGAGCCACCAGGCACCCCAATTGAGGGGTTTTTTTTTTTAATCATTTATACTTAATGTAATTTCTAACATATTTGGATTGAGTTCCAGCAATGAATTTTGTGCTTTCCATTTGTACTAAATTTTTTATGTTCACTTTACTCCACTTTTCATGTTTATTTTTTGCTCCTTTCATTGGATTGATGGTCGTTCCTCAGTCTGCTTTTCCTCCTATTGGTTTTGAAGTTATATATTCTATTGTGATTCTTGTAGATGTTAACCTAGAATATTTTAAATGGATATGTAGCGGAACTGATTGCTACTTTTACCCCGTCCGTAAAAAGGAAGGACCTTAGAACACTCTCAATTCAGTCATTCTCCTCCTGATTCATATTCTCTGTTGTATATTTTAGTTCAGTCATGTTTATTATTTAACCCATTGACTCACAAATAGGAGTGTTTTCTAAAGTCAATATGTGTTTCAATTTACCCACCTATCTGTCTCTTTTGTCATTCATCATTTATTTTTCATCTCAGATCTTACATCTGGGATCACTTTTTACCATTTGACGTATTAATTAGAATTTCCTCCAGTGAAAATCAGAATCTCTCAGATTTTATCTTTTCATGACTTCTTTTCCTGTTGTTCTTAAACAGTATTTCCACTGGGAAGAAAATTCTAGGCCCTACGTTACCAAAATGGTTTCTCTCCGCACATGGAGAATATCCAGCTCTTCTTTGGCTTCTTCAGCTGTTCATCTTGAGAAGAAGGGGAGACAGGATCCTGCTCCTTCGATGTCAGTGTGTCTGTTTCTCGGGCTTCTCCACAGATCGCTGCGCTGGCTCCCGCGTTCTGCCTCCTCGGCGCAGCATCTCCACTGAGCTTCGCTTCTTTGTCCGTCTTGGGATTCAGTGAGTGTCCTTCGTTTGGTGTCTGGCATCAGTTCTGGATTACTCTCAGTCATCACCTCTTCACATTTCATCCGACACGTGGCAGACCATCTCACTCCTTGCCATGGTTCTTAATCTCTGTTGTTCTAAAATCAGATTGTTTCAGGGCGCCTGGGTGGCTCAGTCGGTTAAACGTCCGACTTCGACTCAGGTCATGATCTCACGGTTCATGGGTTTGAGCCCTGAGTCAGACTCTGTGCTGACAGCTCAGAGCCTGGGGCCTGCTTCCGATTCTGTGTCTCCCTCTCTCTCTGCTCCTCCCCTGCTTGCTCTCTGTCTCAAAAATAAACAAACATTAAAAAAATAAAATAAATAAATGAATAAAATCAGATTGTTTCTCTATACTGTATCCTGGATAATGTCTTCTGATCCACCCTCCAATTCACTAATTATTTCTTCAACTGTGTCTAATCTGCTGTTAAACCTTTCCAGTGAATCTTTCCAATAATTTTTCAATTATTTTTCTATTTATGAAAATTCTATGTGGATCTTAGTCATACTCACTCATTTTTATAGTATCTTTCTCTTCACTGGAATCTTTTAACTTTCAAGAATCTAGAAGTGTGTTGAATATGGCTGTGCCATATTCTGTCTCTCTTGATTCTGGTCTCTAAAATCTTTGCAAATCTGTCTCTCCAGTCTTCTTCATGATTTTCCTTGCTGGTTGGTATTCGTTGCATCTCATTCCCTCTGAGGGTTTTCTTGTCTTAAACCTTAAGCCTCTGCAGCATAACATTCATCAGTGGGAATCTGGAGGCCTGGTGGGGTTGAGGGTCTCAGGGACAATCCACGGTCGCTCTGCTGCCACCGTCCTGGCTCTGACTTCTAGCCTCGGAGTCGTCCGGCCCTCCCAGGTGGCGTGCGTGCGGGCTTCCAAGCTGAGCGTAGATGTGATTTCCCAGAGCGAATGTCACCCTGCCCTCGTCACAGCAAGGCAGCCTTCTTTACAGTCATTTGGGGGAAGTGGGTTACGTCTCGCTGACCCTCACGCCGAACGTGGAATCTTGAGAGCCAGCGGGTGGGGCCGTGCCGCACCACTCCCTCCGGGGCCGGCCCGGGCCTGGACGCCACCATCACCACTGGCGCTCAGGCTCGCTCGGCTCATCGGATGCCGTGCTCTCACCTCCGTGGGTCCTGCTGTGTGTGCCCTCGGCCTCTGACCTCCCTCCCCTCCTGGCGAGCTCCTAACGCCAGCGAGTCGCACTCCAGCCCAAGACCAGACAAGCGCCGGTCCCCGGACAGGGTGCGGCATCAGGATTTTAAAGATGGGATTTTTCTGGGAAGCCTGGGCCTCGTGCCCGCTGTGTCCCAGCCCCCCCACTGGCTCCTGACCCTGCCGATTTCCGTTCCCCCATAGCTACTGGGCAGCAGGGACGAGTCCAGTTCATGCCGGACCCTGGGGTCTCAGTCATAAGCGGGTCTCCTGCTGCAGCTCCCGGGGGTCTCAGCAGGAGACCTTCAGCAGGCTGGATGGAGAGGGACTCACTCCTACCGTCTCTCTACTGCTCAGAGGGGAAGGAGTCCCCACTCACTCGCCCAGGGACCCCCTCGGCCTAGTGCAATCTCCAAATCTCAGCACTGTCTTATTTTCACATTTAAGACAAGAGTGATAACAAATAGGTAGCAATTTTTAAAACAGAAGATAGAGATAGAATGTGACCCACAACACTTGACGACAGTCACCGTCTGCCCCCTTACAGGGACTCCGCTGACCCCCCGCCTAGGCCAGCGTTGGCCAATAGAAATCAGACCAGGGGCCACAGATATAACCTAAATTTTTCTAATAGCCATATTTAAAAAAAATTTTTTTAACATTTATTCATTTTTAAGAGACAGTGCAAGCAGGGGAGGGGCAGAGAGAGAGGGAGACACGGAAACCAAAGCAGGCTCCATGGGGCTCGAACCCATAAACCGCGAGATCATGACCCAAGCCGAAGTCGGACGCTTAACTGACTGAGCCACCCAGGCGCCCCTCTAATAGCCATGTTTTAAGAGATAAGAAGCAATAGGTTAAATTCATTGTAATAATTTTTTCATATAACCCAATAGATTGAAAATATCATCACTTCAGTAAATAATAAATATAAAAAAATTATGGGGATGATGAATATCCTTCAAAGCTAGTGTATGTTTTACCTTTTCAGTGCGTCTCGGTTCAGATGCTGTTTCCGTAAGAACTACCTGGTCTGTGTTTAGACATAAAATGTACAGGTAAAAAAGAAGATTGAGTGTCCTACCTAAGTCATTCCAAACATAGTTAAAGTTTCAAAAAACTGAACTGGGGGCCTGTATTTAAACTTAAATATGCTCAATTTAAGTCAAATTAAAATTCGCTTCCCTCGTTTCATGAGCCACATTCAAGTTCTGTACCGCCAACGGGGGCTGACGAAGGGTTACTGGGCAAGGCCGCTCTGGCGTGGTCCCCACTGGACCCAGGGCGGTGCCCGGGCGACACCCGTGTGGAGAGGGTGCCTGACGCGGGGCAGACGCGGGGCAGGGGCAGGAGAGCAGCTTCGCCTGCGGTGCGACATCCCCAGCAGGGGCTGGTCTTTACAGACCCCACCTCGGCTCCCGTCGCACGGAATCATCCCCGGATTCCTCCCTCGAGCCCCCAGAGCCCACGACCCACACTCTCTGCCCCCCGCCTGCCTGGGAGTCCAGTCCTTCTGCGAGTCTGTCTCTGCAGGCCAGGCCGCCCCCACTCCTGCACCCAGGACTCCGTCGCGAGCAGCGGTCGCTATGGGAGGCAGCGTTTCCAGGCTGTTCGCAGGGCGCCGGGCTACCTTGGCTCCGTCGTGCCCCTTACCACCGGCTCAGGGTGGCCACATCGGGAAGTCGGGCGGGGGTGGGGGGCTCCAAGGCCGCCCGGGCCCCCCCTTCCTCCAGCCCTCCCCCGACACCGCGCTCGGTGCTGGTGAGCTGTTCTTTGAGTGACACGGCCGTAAATAGGCAAAGGCGTGGGCCCTGGCTGATCAAAGGGCCCCCTTCAGAAGCCTTCATTAGCTGCTATTCTGGGAACTGGTTATTTTAAGGTTAGTGTATTTTTTCTTTCCTGAGGAGCCGTCTTAGTGGACGGCGAGGTCCTGAGGTGCTGGCTCTTCAGCCAAACCACACAAGCCCTGTTTTGTCTGGGGTCTCAAAGATAAACCATCATGAAAGCGTCAGTTGACGCTGAGCGCCACCGCCCCCATTCCTGGGCGGAGGGGGGCGGGCCTGCCAGGGAGTCCCCGGACCCCACGAGCGAGGAGACCGGGCAGCCACTGGGTCAGGGCTGCCGAGCGCCGGCGGGGAGCCCGAGGGCAGAGCCCCTCGAGCCGGGGCCCCGGGAAGGCCACGGCCTGCATCCTCACGGCCGGGGCAGCCCCTGCAGGCTGGGCCCGGAACCAGGCTCCGGAGGCTTCTTCCAGTAGAACACCAGCTTCGGCCAACAGCCTCCCGTGGGAAGACGCCCACCCTCAGCAGCGGCCGGGGGCGGGAGGGTTGCACACTGACGTCAAAATGTAAGCAGACAGGGAGACCCAGTGTTGGTGTGCGTGTGGGGAGACGGGCACCCCCGTACCCCGCCAGCGGGCACGAGGTCTGGAACAGAGTCTAGCAGCGTCTGTTGATACTAAAATAAAATCATGTGCCGTCGGCTCTGACGTCTTCCCTCCCCGGACGGCGAAGCAGCAGGCGGGGCATCTACAGAGCGGCGCTGGCATTACCCCGGGTTGTAGGAGCGAGACGGCGCCCGTGCTTGGGGTCGGGGGGAGCCGCGGCCGCGGGTGGGAGCCCCCTGAGGCGTCTCGAGCGGCTAAGGAACCCGCGCCCCCCGAGGCGGGCGTGGGGAGGGCAGCAACACGGGGACTGCTGGGCAGCGGCAGCCGGCCCCCCCGGAGACGTCCGGTTCTTGTCTGTCTCCGGCCGAGACGCCCCTTCCAGTCCCCGTGCCCGTTCCCAGGTGTGACAGGTGCGTCAGAGGCCCTTCCCGTCTGGCCTCCTGCACTGGTGCTTGGCCCTCCGTCAGCTGGGCCGCCCTCCCACCAGGACTGTCCCCCACCAGGTCCACGGGGCTCTGAGTTCCCTCGCCACCCTGCCCAGGGCTCGGGCGTTGGTCTGAGTTTCCGTCCCCTCAGTCTGCGCAGAGACCGGGGTGCTGTCCATGGGGGTCAGGCCCCCTCTCAGGCCAAGACCAGCCAGAAGTGACACACGCATCATTCCGTGTTGGTGACCTGCGGCCCGGCCCCTCCCAGGGGGGTTTCCAGCCACACGATGGGGGGAGTCCTCGGAGGGTCAGGACAGCTGCCTGGCCATGTGCGTCTGGAGGCCACAGACTCCCCAGGGACACGGGCCCGCCTGCCCCAGCTGGGGGTGACCTCCACGCCCCCCACCCTGCAGCACCAGCCACTGAAGGGGGGAGCCAGCCAGCCGGGCAGGGCCCTGGAACAGTCCAGCACCTGAGGGGCCCACATGCCAGGCTTGGGTCTGTGGGTGAAGTCCCCATGAGGGTGAGAGGGCCCCCGGGGGACGAGAGGCCTGGGAGGTGCACCCGTGCCTGGCCGGCTGTCTGCCCGGCACCCAGCAGTCGTGCATGCTTGCGCCGAAGGGACAGGAGAGGGCGGTGGGAAGGGCTGCGCTCAGCTGTAAGGTCCCCGCAGTCCAGGTGACAGGGGCTGAGCCACACGCATCAGGAGCCCCTTTGCTGAGGTCGGGGAAGTCAGTGAGCCCTCACGGCGAGGGGTCTGCAGTGGCCCAGCCACCCGTGGCGTTCCAACGGGAGTTGACAGTCATGCCGGATACAGTCAGAGACTCCGTGTCCCTCAGTGAAATGAGAGCGTTGGCCAGGTGGCCCGCAAGGGACCTGCAGGGGCTCCAGGCCTTTCCAGCCCATGAAGGGTGAGACCCTCAGGCCCCTGTGGCATCTAGAGGGGTGGCCAGCAAGAGGCCACGCTTGTGGGATGGAAAGGTCTAGAACGTCAGCAGGCCCATCATTCTGGCCGGGGGCTGGGGGTACTCGGGACGAAAGTGATCCCGAGGGTAGCACAGCGGGCCCCCACCTCTGGGACCTTGAGCCGCTGTGGCTGAGCAGGGCCTGGGGGAGCCGGTGCGGGGATAGCGGTGCGGGCAGTGCCCACTGCTCTCAGCCTCAGTCTCCCCCTCCATGCAAGGCGCCTCAGATGCCCGACGAGACCAGGGCTGTCCAGAGGGTTGCCAACAGCTGGCCAGCCAGGTGCCTCCAGAGCCCGCCCTTCTCAGCTGCCTCTCTGCAGTCGTGCCCCAGTGGAGCAGAGCAGGATCTGGGCCTGTGCTCTCAGATTCCACACGCATGGCTGCTGGTTCAAGGACTAGGTCTCCCGCTCATATGTGGGTCCCAAGGGGCCTTCCTGCCACCCCTTCCCATTTTACAGAAGACAAAACCCAGCCTTCCTTTTGTATTTGTGTGGCCAACGGCTGGTCTCCAGTCCTGTCCCCTTGGCTCACTAACCATGAGAACCCATGGGTCACCTCAGAGCCTTAGTGACCCCATGAGTCACTGAGGGTGATGCTCATGCTACTGGCCGAGTGCTGTGGAGAATTCCTGAGTTCATCCACATCCAGGCCCCAGGGAACCTTGTGTGCAAAGGCCCTGTGGCACAGGGAAATACAGGAAGCTCCAGCACGGAGAGATGTCGGTTCCTGATTGCAGGGGTCCAGAGAGTCAGAGGGTGGGCTGGCCACGGGGCAGGGGCGGGGCTCAGGGACCACTCGGGAAGCTCAAGCTCCGCCCTGATCCCACTTGCTGTGGGGCCACGGAGGAGCTTTCTGAGCTCGAGCCTCAGTTTCCGCAGCTGCACCATGGCCTCCTGCTTCTGGTGCCTTCAGGGGTCCCAGAGAATTGTTCTCTCCCCCCCAACCCTGCAGCTGCCTCCCCCCTCCCCGGGCGTTTTCCCTTTCGGTCTGCCCAGAGGCGTCCACCCCCACCCCAGCTAGGCCTCTCCTGAATGACTCTATTTATAGACTGCAAATACTGGCCAGAAAGGAAATTTACATTTTTTGAAAAATGTAGCTTCAGTCCACGTGAACTTCTGCGGGCCGACGGAGCGCGGCAGGCGGGGGCGCGTGCCCTGGCGAGCGTGCGGGGCTCGGCGGCCACGGGTCCTCCGTGGGCGCGGGCCGGTGGCGCGCTAGCAGGGCACGGACCGGGAGGGCTCCGGCGGGCAGGCCGTCTGGGGGGCCCCGGCGTGAGGGTGGCCCGAGCCTTGTCTTTGAGGCGAACCCTACCCAGCCGCCTCGGCTGACCTTAGAAAAACACGTATTTTGATCAAAATGGGCCCTTTTTTTAAACCTGTCACCCTGCGGGTCAGGGCACAGCCTGCCCCTGGCCAGTCCTGCCTATTAAGCAGTGGCTTGGTCACCACCAAAAATAGATGTCCCAGCCTAGAGGCCGAGCCCTCCCGCCACCCTGGGAGGGGGCCGCCGGCCCAGGCCCCAGCCCGGCGCCCCGAAGCCGGCGGTGGGGAGCCCGTACCCGGGCACGCTGGGGGCCACCTCCCCTGGGTCCCCAGAGCCAGGCCAGGGACATGATAGGAGCGTCTGGAGCCCCCAGGGGCAGGAGCGGCGCGGCCTCGGCAGCCGAGCCCCGACGGGGCCCGAGTGTGGCCCTCGCCCCTCGGAGGCGGGTGGCAGGTGGAGGCCAGCAGGTCGCTGACCGCAAAGCCACCGGCGGCCAGCGTCGGGCGGCCTCCCCGCGCCCGGGCCCCGGACCCGCAGGCCTGGGGCCCTGCTTCTGCTGGGGCGCCGCGTCCACAAGATGGCTGACGGCCGCCCAGACGGCCGCCCGGGCTGCGAACGCCAGGCCGTCGCCCGCCGACCTGCTGTTTACTTTGCTGCGCGCATGGCCTCTTGCTGCCCGGTTCCGCGCGCTCCGGAGGCAGATGGAAATTTTTGTGGATTGAACACGGGGCTGAGGCACTCTGGGCTGTTTGGGTTGGCAGAGCGCTCCCTCCCCACCCCACCTTCATCCGCCGCTCCGCCCTCTCACCGCAGCGCCCATTCATGCCTCCGCTCCGGTCCCCTCCCCCTCCCTGGCTCCGGGGCCGGTGGGGGTGCAGGGGCGGCCCTGCTGGCCCAGAGGGAGATAGCCTCGGATCCCCCCACCCCCCAGGTCTGGAAGAGGCTGCGGGATGAAGTTAGACTGAGTGGGATGGCCTGCTCCTGGGGCCTTTTCAGACTGGGGCCCCCTCAGACCCCCAGATCCTTGTCTGTGAGATGGGCGCCATTGTACAGACAAGGCAAGCAGTGTGTGGGGCATGCCTGTGGGTGCAGCTCCAGGAAAAAGCTCGGGACATGAGGCCCAGCCGGGGTCCTGCTCGCAGGGAGGCCACCAGGCACTGGGGGGAGCATGGGGGGGCACCCTAACCCCCCCCCCCCCGCGTCTGGGCAGGACTGGAGGTTCTGTAGGAAACGTCTCTGGGAGCAGGGCCTGTGGGGATCTGGGGGATAATGTCCTGGGCAGAGGGCACAGCCAGTACGGAGGCCCTGCGGTAGGGCCGTGCTGGGCAAGCCGGCAGCAGTGTGCCGGGAGCCATGGGGAAGGAGGAACCTGGAGGTCATGGGCGGACAGGTGAAGGGCCGGGCGGGCCGGCCCCAGGCTGGAGAGCCACCCGCTCCTCTGGAGGGAGGTGGGGTCTTCAGGGCCAGGAGGCAGGGGTCTGACTGCACAGAGCGGAGGGAGGTGTGGCCGCAGGGGGGGGCTTGCAGGGCCAGTGTGCACCCCTCCCGTCTGCGCCCTACGCCCGCTGCCCCCACCCCCGCCCCACGAGGCGGGCTGGAGGGCGCGCACAGCCCCACTCTGTCCCTGGCCGGCCGGAGCCACCGGACAGGAGTCTCACATAAAGAGCCATCTGTGTGGGCGATGAGGTGGCCGCCTGCACAGGGACACTCTATCCGGCAGGGCCCACCCAGCATCCCCAGAGGGGCCTGTGGACACCCCGCTGGACCACCGGCACCCACCCGCTGGCAGCAGATCCTCAGGGTGGCGTGAGGCCCTGGCCTGAGGTACGGCATCTGGCCACCCCTGTCGCTGGCCGCTGTCGGCCCCGAGCTCCGGAGCGACGAGGTCCCCGCCGAGTGTCCGCGGGCACGTCCTGGGCTCCCCGGCAAAGACCTGCGGTCTTGGCTTTAAGGCTTCATGATGCACCTTTTTATAAGAGGGGTCATGCCCCACTATTCCATAGGGTGGAAACTGGCTCGGCGGGGACCTGAGCATCCCCTCAGCCCTACACTTTCCCCAGATCCCACGGGTGTCCTGAAGATTGACCAGAGGGGCCACAGGGCACAGGAGCGGAAAGTAAAGAGACCAGGAGAGGGTTCCTCCCGAAGTCCTTCACGCATGCGCGCAAATATTAGGCCCCAAGAGTGGGACGGGCTGATCTCTGCCCCTTGGAACACACGGCCCAGCAGGCAGAGGATGGGGTGCCCAGGCTGACCCACAATTACTTGTTTCCCGGCATGGAAAAGAGGACGCACTGGCCAGGCAGGGGCCCCTGGTCAGGGGGTCAGGGGCCTGAAGCCAGCCAGGAGGGAAACAAGTAGACGGTGCCATGGGGTGGAAGAGGATTGGGTCAGCCACCTGTGCAAAGGCCCTGGGGCACAGGGGGTCGGGGGCCAGAGCCCTCTGAAGCTGAGAGCAGGCAAGTGAGACAGTTCTGCAGCCGCCACCGCCTGCCCCATGCCCGTCCTCCCAGGTGCCTCTCTCCTGGTAGGCGGGAGCTCGGGGAAGCCCACGGGTCGCTATCCCTTGAAGGCAAGAAGATGCCCGTGAGCAGGCAGAGGGCCTGGGAGGACTCCTCACACCTCGCAAAGTTGCAGGAGGCAGGAGGGCGGGGCGAGGCAGGGCCCAGGAAGCGGGTTTGTGGCCACTTCCTGTTCCCTTGTCTGCTCGGCTCACTAGCATGCAAATCAGCTTACCATTCTCTGCCTCGGTCTCCCCGCCTCCTCCCCCTGCCCCACGGCTGCTGCGTGGACTGGGCGGGAGCACCCAGAACGGGTGGGGAGGTCCTGCCACTCCTGGGTCCCCGCCCACAAGGCCGCAGGGGAGCAGGTGCCCTGGCTTCTCTGTCCCGCCCC
>PJEM01005956.1:0-120552 GCA_004023845.1 Helogale parvula
AGTTGCTTTTGCCACATTAAATATAAAGGTAGACGTTTTCCTTAGGTAGCCCTTGTGGGTTTCCTAACACACCTTTTCACTTTGCCGTGATTGAGCTTTACTTTGCCTCAAGCTTCAAAAGCTAATCAAGTTTACTGCATCCAGATGTTTCTGGTCTTTCAGCACAGTGAAGTGGCACAGAATCAACATGAGTTGATTAACCATTTAAGGATATGAGAAGCCTGCTGAAAGAAATTCCTAAAAAGAAAAAATAATAAAAACAAAACACACACACAAACGAAAATAAAACACAAAAACAACAATAACAAAAAAAAAAAAACAGAAAACCAGGATCATCCCAAAAAGCCTGTTTCAACAGCAAACTCCTAAACCCAAAGGAGGAAAGACAATTCTGAAAAGAACCTGGGGCCAGTCAGTGGGATAGTCCCAGTCCCAATTCCCAAGAACAGGGAGAGAAATGCTCTTTCCACTCCAAATTGGTGTGAGGCACCCAAACCCAAAGCAGGATTGCACAGACAAGACATAACAGAGCAGAGCACACAAGATGGCAGAAAGCAATGTGCTTTCTGAGTAGGGAAGTAATTGAATGTCATAGATTGTTTTTTAAATCCACTTCAAGTCATATTTGGGGGGCACTTATACCTCCTCAGAGATGGGTGCTGGTCATTCCCTTAGCTGGCACCTCACCAAAGTTCCAAGAGCTCAGACACTGGTGGTGGAAGAGCCCCTGGCAGTGGGCACAGTGTTATCAAGTTGGTACTGGAGGTTTGAAGGGCTTCAGCTGCCAAGGAAGGTAGTTACAGTGTCACTAAGTATGAATGATGCTGATGGCTTTGCAAGTGGCAGAGAGCCTCTCAGCTTGAGCACCAGCTACCCCCCTAGGACTAAGAGGACTCCAGAAGCCACAGTTTAAAGGGACAGGCTCTCTGATAGAAGCTTTCTTCTTATACTAGAACAAAAGTCAGTTTCTAGTAATTAGGTGATCTCTTAAGACCTGGGGGAGGGGGGGAGATCATATAAAGGAAAATCCAAGCAGTAGCAAGTCTGAAGTGACTGAGGGCACACAAGGACAGTGTGGGACTCATGATGAACAACAGTTTCTTTCCCAGCTCTGCCAAGGCCCAGGCTTAAATGTTCACAGCATAGAACTCTGACAACACACTTGAAATAGGAATTCTAGAGTCTTATACACCTGAGGATAAATAAAGAGCATGGAAGATGTAAAAGCATAAGACTTCAAACACCTTAAAATGTCTTGAATCTAATCTTACGGTTTCTGTATCGTCAGAGTGGCAAAGTTTGTATGTTTTCCTTAAGGCAGAGAAACCAATGGAAGTAACATGAAATGCTTTAAACAATACACCAAAAGCTTGTAAGCCTCCAGTTTTCTCAACAATAGTTTAAGAAAATCACAAGGAGGGGCACCTGGGTGGCTCAGCTGGTTAAGCGTCTGACTTCAGCTCAGGTTATGATCTCACAGTTTGTGGGTTCAGGCCCTGCATCGAGCTCTGTGCAGACAGCTCGGGCCTGGAGCCTGCTTCAGATTCCGTGTCTCCCTCTCTGCTCCTCCCCTGCTCACTTGCGCGCACGCTCGCTCGCTCGCGCTCTCTCTCTCTCTCTCAAAAATAAGCATTAAAAAAAATTTTTTAAGAAAGAAAATCAGAAGGAAAATGCTATAATTTCTTCAAAATTAGCAATAAATGACAAGGCAACACTATGCTGATATCAAGAAACGAGGTAAAAAAAAATAGATAACTGCAGGCACTTTATCTTGATACCCACGGAAAGGACATCAGCGGCATAAGGAGCACCCAGAACCCTCTAAGAAGGTGAAGCTCCAGATCTGGGCGCATGGGAAGGAAGCACTGCCACCTGTGGGAACGGGCTGGGGACTTGGGAGAGCCAGCCCTTGGTCACTGTGCTGTCCTCAGCTTACCCAGCAGCACTTCCGTTATGGGTCCTTCCCACCCCCATCTCATCCAAGACCTTAGAAATCTCTGCAAATACATTTCATGACAAGCTAAGATTGGGACAGCCACAGATGAGGTCAACTCGTGTCCTTCTGACTTTCTGGAAACGGATTAAGGAATCTCTGAGGAGGTATAAGTGCCCCCCAAATATGACTTGAAGTGGATTTAAAAAACAATCTATGACATTCAATTACTTCCCTACTCAGCAAATGATCATTACAAGGAAGACTGCCAATATATACATACAATATATATATACAATATACCGACAGGAACAAGATTTAGATCACCAATATGAACTAGGAATCAGAAGTCCCAGTGTTCTGGTTTTCCATGAAAGCAAACATTAGCGCTTTTCATTGTTCGAATTGTGCCAGATCATGAGAAAGAACTTGGTAGGTGGTTCAATTATTGCAACCACCAACACTCCAATTCTGGAAAAAAATCAGCTGTAGACAGGAAGACAGGAACAGCTGTAAATATTTTTTTCACCAAGGCTATGACACTTTTCATTCTGTAAGTCAGGCACTACAGGAAAAAAAAATGCAGTAAAGTAGTTGAGGTCTTGTGAGAGTCACAAGTTTGCAATTGTATAAATGGAGGATAAAAGCCATCAGGATACAGAAGTGAAGATTCATTTGCCAACTCAAAATGCATCTGTATTCTCGATCACTGAAGTCACTTATGATACTGCAGAAACCCAAATATTACTAAACCACCCCAAATTCGATCCATTCATGTTTATCAGTGAGTAGGATGGAAACATTTTTCTATAAACAGACTAATCTTCATATGCACACATTTATGAAGACAACCAGCAAAATATAAGCCTATATTATATGGATAATCTTCAAATATCAGGAAGAAGACAAAGAGCTTTCATCCTACATAAACATATACATTCAATTAAGATACACCATCCTCTCCTTCTTGTGTTTTCTTTCCCTGTGAACCTTCCAGTTAGAGTAAAAATATCTAAATGCCCATTCCATTTTAACATATTCAAGCAAAGCTCCTGGGAAGGTTTCCAGAGAGTTAGATTGCTTTAAAATTGGCCATGCATTAAATAAAGCTTTGTCTAACAGAAGTGAAAGAGTAACTGATACAGCCTCTGTGCGTTCACTCCACACAAGGTCCCCGTAGCTCAAAAGAATTCTCAGAGACAAACCACAAATCGCTTTGCAGCTCTGGAGAATCCCACTCTGCCTCCTCCAGCACCCCCGCCAGGGCACAACAGTATGAGCAATACCCCTGCTCTCCGAGGAATGTGTAATCTACCTGCTCGCTTCAGTTCCCCAAAGGTTCTCCTACATTTACACACCTACCCACCCCAGCCCCGTCATTGAATCCATTGCATTCACCTTTCATCTCTGAGAGATTCATTAATGATAACCGTGCAAAGGTTCCCTTTAACAGCACAACCGAAAAGAAAAGCCTTCAACCTTACATTTTACAGTGAAACAAAAACTCAAACTCTGGCAGTGCTGAAGTAGCACTAAAAGCCACTGTAGCAAAGCATTCATTCCCGGGTACCTGCCTTCTTTTCCCATTACCTGCTTCAGTGTACTTCAGTCCCACTTTTTCTTCTGTGTCTTTTGTCTTTGGGGGTGGCCAGACAGCTTGGAGTCTGCCCGGAGTCCTATCGTCCTGCTCAGTGGGGCTGTGGTCAGGCTGTTGAAAAGTGGGGGAAGAAAATAAGTTAAGTGAAATGTGGCCAGTGTCAATTAATCCCTGAAAACACGCTAACTCTAACTCTAAAATTAATTTTAATGGCCTACTGTACATTGCAATCATTCACTGTAATTGAAACGTCTCACTGCAGAATGACCCTTTTCTCTTTTCCAGAAAAGTAAAGTGATCAGTGGGGGAGGGAGGGTGAAAAATCAAACACACACACACACACTCAAGGCCATGGTGATACAACCATTAATAGGTGATGTTTATCATACAACTATTTAAAAAAGAAATCACAAACTTTGAGCTGAAGATACAGATACAAATGTACTATAATCAGGTACATTTATAGGAATGTTTATAGATAAATCCCAAACAACTCAGCTGTAGGTCAAGCAAGATACATCTCTCTAAAAACCACACGTTGCTGATGTCCATTTGTTTTCCTTTCCTTTCCTTTCAGCAAAGGAGATGGCCTTCACATTCAAGCCACTTTTATAGGGGTTGAGTTTTACAACTAGGAGAATGCTATATCGTGTTTAGTTTTTAACCACATCCTAAGAATGTTTTCAAAGATTTTTAAATTCTTAACGTCTTAACTGATCAGGTATGTAAGAAAGGATAATAATTGTATGCTGAGTTTACACGAAAATTCTATTCATGGTTCTCGTGAACCTCTAAGATCGACTAGACAGGTCTTTGCTAGTCTTTATAAATTATCTGAATTAATTTTGTTGAGAGTAGCAGCCTGCACTAATTAGGTGGTGACCGGGTGCTAACTTGATTTAATCTTCACAACTGCCTTGGAAGGTGAAGGTTATTCCCTGCATTCTGCAGATGAGAGGATGGAGGCTCAGAGCGAACCAAGGTCACCCAGTCAGGAAATGGCAGAGTTAGAATGAAAACCAGGTCTCAACCTAAATCGAGCGATCAGGATGCCATGTAACCAACCCGGGGACATCTTAATCCTATCACGAATACCTATTTTTGCCAAATGGCAGACTTTCAAGGTTAAAATTTAGTTTTTGCGGAGGTATAATTAGGTGGTGAGGAAATCTGGGCTGTATCTCCTTACTGCATCACTGTCTCGTGCTGCCTAATTTTTATAAGAACATCTATTAATATTTCAACTCACAGTGACAGTTTCCCTTTCCTACCCACACATCTTTACATATATCCCTTTTATGACCTCCAGAAAAATATAAAAAAGACAGAAAACGCAGTTTCACTCCTTACAAGGATGATTTGATCGTAATTCTCTTTCACCTAGAAGAGACTCATTAACAACAGGTAACTGAGACTCGCTTTGACAGGAAACCTGAAAAATACAGCACTGCATCTTATGAAAAAACACAAAACCCAATTCTACATACGCTTTTGGACTCAGAGGGGCCATCCCCTGGCCTTGACCTGGATCGTTCAAACACAGCTCTCAGGGACTCCTTCTCATGCTTCATCTTGCGCTTGAGAGCTTCCAACTCTGAGGTGTCAGCTGTGGTCCCCTTTTTGGGGGGACGAATGAATATGGCTTTAAAGGCCTCAAGGGCGGTCTCTGGGGGCTTTGGCCTGACCTCTCCACCCTGGGTTTGGGCTCCGCTCGGGCCGCTCTGGCTCTCCTGGGCAGCACCGCAGCCCATCTCTTCCTTCCCGGGCTGCTCAGGGGCTCCTGCCCTCGCTTCTGCTTTGGGCATGTCAAGGATGAACAGCTGAGAGAGCTGCTCCAGGAGAGTGGGAGGGGCCTTCGGGTCAGCTGTCTTCTCCCCAGTCTTCACAGTCTGGGGCCCTGCCTGCGCCAAGGACTTCTGAACAGGCTGCATCAATTTGAGCAAGGCCAGGTCTCCATCCTTTGGTTTAATTTCAGTGATGGTCTTCCCTCCCTCACCTGTAGCCCCTTTCTTCAACACGCGAAGCCCACTAAAAAAGGCTGGCAGCTGGAATGACTTCTCTCCAGGGACTTCTTTTTTAGACGCGGCATTCTCAGTAACACCAACAATCATGTTCTGGTCTGTTGCCGCGGGTGGGACTTGGGAACTGTCTTCTCCAGCTTGCCCTTGGACGGGGCTGTGCTCCGTCTGAAGGCCACCATCGCCAGGTTCCAGTTTGCTACTTATCTCCGATGGCGTCCTTTGAGGACCTTCTGCACAGAGCTCTGCATCATCCCTTTCCCCAGTGATACTACTTTCCCCACAATCACGTGGCTTCTCTTTGGGCTCCTGAGATGGCTCAGATACAACACTGGGGGACTGTGGGCGACTAGTGTTGCTTCCTTCCTCTGGCTGCTGGCCACCATCATCAGAGTCAGAATCACTGGTGGTGTTCACAAGAGTCCCACGAACCAAAATGACATCGTCTCTGTTCACACTTTGAGTAGTGAGTGGAAGAAGCTCCTGACCCGGGAGAGAAATCCCTGCGTCTGCCATGCTCTGATTTCCCTCAGAATCCGTCTCCATGCCTGCTGTGTTGCCATCATTTCCCAGGTCAGGTAGGACCTGGGCCTCTGCCTCCTGCTGATGGGTGCCATTGCTAGGATCATCCAGCTGAGGTATTGGATCCAGGACCAGACTGTGGAATGCCTTCAGGACCGCGTCTTCCTCTTCAGGCTTCACAGGTTCGAACTTACTTGTAAACCCAAACAGAGTCTTCATGGAAAACTTGCTCAGGATCGACTGAGCCACTTCAAGTCTGGCTTCAGGTTTTTCTGGTTCTGAGACATCATCACTGCCATTCAGAGAGTCTCCAACGTCCTCCATGTCTCGGCAATGCCCTCGGTGCAAGTTCTGACTTTTGTCACTTGCCTTACCGGCTCAGCTTATCCACACCATGGGCTCTGAACTTCCAGGACAGCGAGAGCAACAGGACCCAGCAGGCTGACTCCGCCCCAGAGCAAGCACACTTGGTCTCTTTCAGGTCATTCGCTGTGCCCTCCTTCCGGTGTGGGCGAGGATGGTGCGCCCAGGGCCAGCGGTAAGGAGTCGGCCGAGCTTAATGCCCAGGCGCAGCCTAGGCTGCGCACCTTACTGTACGCGGACTGGGGAGGCTGCTCAGCTGGGACTTCCGTATTTATTCCCGTTGACAAAAGGGGTTTTGTCGGAGGGAAAGTCAGTCGGCCCCTGTCATCCCGGCCCAGGACTTCACGGCGAGCTCCGCCCCAGCGCCTGCCTGCAGTTCTCCCGATAGCTTTCAACTTCCTCATTGGTGAGCAAGGGAGGCTCCTGAATGTGCTGAGCTGGCGAGCAGATCCTCAACCCCCACCCCCTACCCCCACCCCGGAGCAGCCCAAGAAATTCACAAGTGAATCAGCAGGAAAATGATGAAACGTTTCCCTTTTGCCATCTAAATTTTGGTCAGAAGCCTGTGCACCATCCAGGCCAAAAAACCCAACAGCACACACAGATGAACAGCCACTTACAAAGCCCAGAGCAAAGAAATGAAAGTAGGGAAACAGATGATTTCAAAATGCCCCGAACTCTCAAAAGCAGTTGATTCACTGCTCTTGAAGCTGTCTTTTTTTAATGCTTTCTTCCGTTTCCCTGCAGGTTTCATCAGGAATGCAGATTTTAGCTGGCGGGGCAGAGGGTAAAAAAAACCAACAGGACTGGTTTCAGATTACTGCTGTTTTAGCTCTGCCTGGGTGTCTCGCAGTTCTACAAACAGGTACTTAGGCAAGCACGCCCACCACGCCCAGTGGCCACCAGCCTTAGGCAGGCAGAGTAAACAGCCTCAGCCCAGCAGGAATGATTACCCTCCACACGCTCTGTGCCAACCCCGGGGTTCTGCCCAGCAGCACGGACTTCCTGGTTTCCTTAGGAATCCTGATGGCTGAAGGGCACCCCTCTCTGCTTCAGTGATCCAACCAAGTGAAACCTGGGATGATCCAAGGTAACACACAACCAGCCTTGTTAGGAAAAGCAATTCATCAAAGGTCCCCAGGGAGCCACTTTCCCCTAAAGAGCAACACATCTGAAAGGTCTCTGGCAATCAGATTTCTATCACTTTGCCTAAAACAAGGACAGACAAAATCACCACCAACCATCAGATCAAGGTAGTTTCCAACACTCTGATCATATGCTGGGAACCTGGCAATGAAGGACGTGGAAAAATTGCTGCTCTGTTTCCTAGCTGCATGGCTGCCTCTTGGGACCGCTTTCCATCAAACCTGAAGGTCCCAGTGTTTTTCAAATCTGGTCCAGTCAGCAGGTGTTTAGTAAGCACCTGGGATGGACAAGTCACTGCACTGGATCAGCACAGTCAGACTGGCTTAAGAGTAATCACCGGCTCTCTAAGCAAAGCTGCCAGAAGATTGAGCCCGAGTGTTAAACACAAACAGCAATTTATTCTCTGAGATACAAGCTGGAGCCACAAACAAAACAGCAGTCTTGCTTCATCCGCATCAGGGAACAGCCGTGAATGTTACACGGATGACTTGAATCATGTTCCCCAATAAGTATTAACACTGAGAAATTTTGACTGCAATACATTTCTAGTTGTGTGTTCGAAAGGAACCCTCACATAAAAAGGGTACATATTTTCATATCCCACCAATCCCTATGGGAAAGTTAAGACAGCACTTCCTGGTTTGACCTTGTGTTTAAATGGAGACTTTCGCATTCACTCCTGATGCTAGTGTGTTTGGGATTATTAACCAGGGCACACTTCATCAAAAGGCCGTCATGACACACAGAAAGCTTTGTGGGGCACCATTCAAGTCTCACTACAGCTTCCTGTCCAGAGGAAATGCCCTGTGATAAAAATCAGACTTCTGCTTCTTTAAGACTGAGGAAAAAAGGAATCACCACACCAGGTCATAAGATCAGTCTTCTTAAGAACTGCATAGACCACCCAACACTGGGGTGTGAGGAGGGGTCGTGACACCTATTTGGTGTTGGTCTTTTTAACTGAGAGGCCTCATTTTCTTGGACCTAACGAATTATTGGTATCTAGAATAAGTTTCTGAACACCGCCAGCAGATCTGGGTGAAATGGGATATAAAGTGTTCCCAAAAAGTTATTGGTCTTTCTATACAACAGCATGGACGGGGCGCCTGGGTGGCTCAGTTGGTTGAGCGTCTGGCTTCGGCTCAGGTCATGATCTCACCGTTTGTGGGTTCAAGCCCCGCGTCAGGCTCTGTGCTGACAGCTAGTTCAGAGCCTGGAGGCTCCTTCTGATTCTGTACCTCCCTCTCTCTGTGACCCTCCCCTGCTTGCACTGTCTCTCTCTGTCTCTCAAAAATAAATTTAAAAAAACAAAGAAAAAAAATTTATACAACAGCATGGAGCAGAATTATGATTTTCAGCATTCTCTCAATACACACGGATGCCAATACAATTTCATGGAAGGTATGGCAAGTCTTGAGTCCTATGAGATGATTTGATCCCAGCCCCTTGGCTAGAAGTACATAAGGTACTAGTTTTATTTTAAAAGTTAAGCAACCATGGGGGCACCTGGCTGATTCAGTTGGAAGATTGTGTGACTCTTGATTTGGGGGACATGAATTCAAGCCCCGTGTTGGGTGTAGAGGTTACTTGAATAAATAAAACTTAAAAAAAAAAAAGTTAGGCAACCACGGCCAAAAGAACAGTCCAGGAATTGTACCTCTAGGTATTTAGTTGGTCGCCTCTCACTAGAACATAAAGTGTATTTTAGCCTCTGAGATGACACAGAAGACCAACTTCACAAAACACTTAATGTGAGAATGATCATTCTTTCCCCAAGCAATTTTAGGGAAAATCTAGAGTGGCTCCTTATAAAAACTAAAAATCAAGCAACAATGCCTCGCTGGCTTGTTTACTAGTCACAGACAAGACACAGCATCCCCTGGAGTCAAACACATTAAGAAGCTTCCCTGTACAACCTTCCTTCATTTACAAAACATAACTCTGTTATAAAGATGTATTCATCCAACAATCATCATTAAGCACCAGCTACCTACCAGGCTCCAGGGATGTAAAGATGAAGAAAACTCCAGCCCTCCACCTTCATGAAACATGAAGTTAAATAGGGGAAATCAGCCAAGAAAGAAGTGATACTTTGCTCATAAATTGTAACTAAGTACTTTATACCTCAGACTCAGTTTGAAAAGCAACTGGTGGACCTTAAACCATTTTTTGTTTACTTATTTTTGAGAGAAAGAGAGAGAGTGTGTGAGCAGGGGAGGGCAGAGAGAGGGAGACACAGTATCTGGAGCAGGCTCCAGGCTCTGAGGGGTCAGCACAGAGCTCGATGCAGGGCTTGAGCTCAGACTGTGAGATCATGACCTGAGCCGAATTTGGATGCTTAACAGACTGTACCACTCAAGTGCCCCTGGACCTAAAACAATTCTGAATGAAAGCAAGCAGTTACCATCTAAGTATTAAGAGGAATAAGAAAGAGCAGCATGGTATTTCAAATAGAACTTTGGATACTGACTCTCAGACTATTACAAATGTTACTATTGCTGGTCATTTAAGAAGTCAAAAAAAGGTTTGACCATAATGTTCAAATAAGATGTCTGCCAATTTTTTAAATCAATTTATTTTTCATCATGATAAATACGCTCTCTAATTCTCATCCCCTATTTCCCTCATCCTCATACCCTACTTGCCTCTGGTAACCATCGGTTTGTTCTCTATAGTTAAGAGTCTGTTTCTTGGTCTCTCTCTCTCTCTCTCTCTCTCTCTCCTCTTTTTCCTTTACTTATTTGTTTCATTTCTTAAATTCCACATGGTAAAACCATATGGTATTTGTCTTTCTCTGACTGAATTATTTCTCTTAACATAAGACACTCTAGCTCGACCCGTGTTGTTGCAAATGGCAAGTTTTTATGTTTTTTTATGGCTGAAAAATATTCTGTTGTGTGTATATATACATATATATGCCACTTCTTTATCCATTCCTCTACTGATGGACGCTTGGGCTGTTTCCATATCTTGGCTATTGTAAATAATGCTGCAATAAACACAGGGGTGCATGTATCCCTTTGAGTTAGTGGTTTTGTATTTTGGGGGGAAACACCAGTAGAGCAATTGCTGGATCATAGAGTAGTTCTATTTTTAACTTTTTGAGGAACCTCCATACTGTTTTCCAGAGCTGCTGCACCAGTTTGCATTCCCACCAGCCGTCGAAGAGGGTTTCTTTTTCTCTGCATCATCGCTGACACTTGTTTCTTGTGTTACTGATTCTAGCTATTCTAAAAACGGTGTGAGGTAATATCTCATGGTACTTTTGATTTGCATTTCCCTGATGAGTGATGTTGATCATCTTTTCAGGTGTCTGTTGGTCATCTTTGGTCTTCATTGGAGAAATGCTTGTTCAGGTCTTCTGCCCATTTTGTATTGGATTATTTGTTTTTGAGTACTGAGTTGTATCAGCTCTTTATGTATTTTGGATACCAAACTTTTATCAGATACATCATTTGCAAATATCTTCTCCTATTCAGTACATTGTCTTTTAATGTTGTTTCCTTCACTGTGCAGAAGCTTTTTATTTTGTCATAGTACCAATAGTTTACTTTTGCTTATATTTCCTTTGCCTCAGGAGACCTATCTAGAAGAATGTTGCTACAGCCAATGTCAGAGGCATTACTGCCTGTGCT
This sequence comes from Helogale parvula, assembly GCA_004023845.1. Lineage (NCBI taxonomy): Eukaryota > Metazoa > Chordata > Mammalia > Carnivora > Herpestidae > Helogale > Helogale parvula. The sequence goes on from PJEM01005956.1 coordinate 11,215, forward strand.
CTGTTCTAGGATTTTTAAGAAGCCTGCAAATTTGATCCTAGTTGATTGATCTTGATAAATGAGTCTATTTAATCCTTTAACATTTTCAGGAAGAAAAATAATCACTTTTCTTGAACATCATTTATCTCAGTGTCTTATTCTGTGATGAATACTTATTAAATATGTACTACACAAAACCGGTAGGAGCCAAGACTTTCTCCTTTACAACCTCTCCTGAATCTCTTTTGTTCTGCAGGGGCCAAGGGCAGGCCACCCCAAGATGGGCCACTTTGTCATCAAGATTATTTTGTGTTGAAGGCAATTGAGATCCTGCAGGCTCAAGAGAAACTTTTTGCCCTTCCCTTCACTACACAGAAAAATCTAAATTGAGGGTTCTTCCCAGAATAATGGTTATTACCAGAGATAAATTTTATCTGAGTGACCCATCTATCTGGCAAGATAAACATCTAGCTCCCAAAAATCTGCTCTTGTTTCATGTGAATAGCCTTCCTTCCCTTTGAAGTCCCAGCCTCTACCCCCTTTTCCTGTAGGATGCCATGTATGCCTCACTTTGCCTGTCTTCGGAATAAACCTGTCTGTGTGGATTCCCTGTATTTACGAAATTAAATTTGATATTCTCCTGTTCATCTGTCTCATGTCCATTTGATTCTTAGAAAGAGACAAGAAACTCATGTTTCTTGACAGTTCTCTAACCTTGAGACCCTTAAGCCCTCTAACAGCTAGACCTGTGCAAAAGGCCAGATAAAATGATCCACCTTAAACAGCTAAGTTAACCCAGGTAGCATTTGACCATGTGATGTTCTTTGTAACTATTTGTTAAAAACAAATGGCACCCAGCCCGGCTACTTTAAACCTCAACACATATTTGTGTGGAAAGTTTACTACTAGTGAATTCTCCATGTTTCTCCCTTCTCACCATCCTCTCATACTAAGGCAGAAGGCAACTGCACCTCAGGTAATAAGAACATCAGACCAACAGATAACCTGGTGGGATAAGCCTAAAAGGGTGGTTGCAACAAAAAGGCACATCACCTGAGACCAGTCAGTAGAACCTAGCTTCTTGCCTCTCATAAGATTAGAAGCATCAGCATTAAAAAGTATTTTTAAGTCATTTTGCAGAAATTGGACATTGCTCAAAAGAAAAACTTCCTAAAGTCCTCTCAACCTCTACTTTTCGGAATCCAAAGATTCCAAATTGGAATCCCTCACCCAATCATTCAGTTTAGATAACTCCCTCCCACATTCTCATAAAACCCCAGAAAGGTAAGGGAAAAGTAGAGCAACTGAAGTTAATTTCACAGCATCAGGCGACACGATTCTCCTCCTGTTTCTCTTATCCAATTTATTACAAGTTCTGGGACTGTTTTTAATGAATAATCGCTTCTAGCTTCTAAAGTGGTTCAACTAAGTTCATGTGACAATTGCTTGAGAAAAGTAAAAAGGAGTTAAAATTACTAAAGATAAGTAAGGGTATAGAACCTATTTCTGTGAAAGACAAGTTTATACCACGGGATTGCGGAGAAAGGAAGGAAGCTGTGGATAAAGATGTGAGTGGGGTAATGAGTAGAGATGGATTTTTTGGTCCAGGAAGGGTGCTTTAACTTACACAATGAAGTCAGATACAAACGATGAGATCTGAGGAAATGATGAAATTACAAGCACTCAAAAAAGACACTTGTTAAATGAATGGCATCTTGTGAAAGAAGCTGAGGATTATGAAAGAATGTGGGTAGAATCAAATTGGTGGGAAGCTGAATAGCACTTCAGAAATACTAGAAATCGACTATTTCCACATTCTTGTTTTAAAGAAGAAGCTATCTGAAATCAAGAGAAGCTAAATTACTGTGCCAGTTCACACTGCTCAAGTAAACAGCAAGATGGAAGAGAGGGGTCCTAACTCCTGTTCAGCTCCCGTCTTCCTACTGCCCTGGCCCGTGAGCTTACCTTCCTCCTGAACAGCATCCTCCTTATGCTCATTTTCCACATCTTGGAAGTGGAGTCATGAGACCAAGTACAAGACCAAGCCAGAAACCTCCTCGGTTTTGTAGTATCGTCCCTGACTTCATGGTGTGCCTTCCCCCTGCCCACTAACACAAACAACACTTATAACACCCCTTAGGTCAGCCCACAATTAGCCAGCAACAGGTTTTACTAATTGTTTTTTTTAAAAAACACAATAGGCTGCACCTGCCCTATTTCGAGGGCGAGTCTCAGTGATTAAGGCCTTCTCCCACTGAGCAGTCTTAGCATAAAATGTTTCTAAGACTGGTCCCACCGAGCAGTACCAAATCTCTAGGGGAAAGGGGTTGAATGTCAGTAACAAACTAGACAACTCTGAACGTCAAAAAGAGAGGCTGGGGCATACTTGTGAGGATGGAAGCAAATAAGAGAGCAGTGTGTTTGTGATCTTTCAATGATCAGGAACCAGTGCAGTGCCTACAGTTAAGATCCTGGCCATGGGTCCTGGGCTTACATCCTATTCTGCTCCTTCAAGAAGCTTGACCTTGGGCGAGCAACCTATGCCTCAGTTTCCTCACCAGGATACTGGCAATAAGAAAAGTACCTACTTCACGGGTTATTAGGAGCATTAAGTGAACTAATAACCTTGACAGTCTCATCAACGCCTGACACATAGTATGGATATGACATATTTTCATAGTAATGTACCAACTTTTTCAGGGCCATCAACCTGCACTGAACAGATATTTTTTAGCCTTGCCAATATGAAACAAGTCTTTATTGATAAACTGACAGCCGATACAGGAAGCTGCCCCACCTAATTCCCTCCTCCATATCCACTTGGGCAGAGGGGCCCTTTGGTCTGAACAGGATCCTTTGTTATAGAAAGGCCTACTAAATACAACACCTACCCATGCCACCTCTGGGCTAAGAGTGAATCAGAGAAAATTCTTTCAAGGGGTCCCTTTCAATGTTTCAGGGCCAATATTCTCTGGATTGTTTTTTCCATATTTATCACTTGAAGGGGGTAAATTACCTTAAAATTCGCCCAGGTGGCCACTGTAGAAGGAGACCGAATTCATCATGCTCTTTAATAGTTTTCCTGCGCTCCAAGATGATTGTTAAACCAACTCAATCATTTCAGAAAACAAGTAAACAAAAACACATGAATTTTGATTTTCTCAAGAAAATCCTTTTCTCAAGAGTCTGTTGATACATATGGCGGCTGAAACTCAAAATGTGATCCTTAAGCACTGTGACCGCAGCCCACTGCAGGGAAGGAGTGCTCCCGGGACAGCCACTGTCCCGGGAAAGTGCCCAGGTCATCCGCAGCAGAGCACTAACCATTTTCTTCTTTTGTTTGTACTCCAAGTCATTAGACTTCAAACGGTTACTTCATTTAAAATCTCCTTTCTCTTACAAATACCAAAATCAAGGCTGAAATAGTTATTACATCAACTAGTTAGGGTCTTACTATCAAATATTTCTATGTCTGATTCCACCAAACAGTATCAAAGGCTCTCCAGAAATGGATTCAATGTCCAGGACAAAATAAAATAATGTAAGAGGGAAAAGGAAAGGCCTCAAGACTTAAGTTGTGAAGCTGGAGGGGAGGGGAGGAAAGGAGCATTCTTGAAGGTACACAATTTCCTGGGACGTATTTGTGAAGGTTTCTGAGCTTTTCTAAAATCAGTAATATTTATGCTCCGCACGGACAATCGCTTTGGGAAGCATGGAGTCCGTAAAGAAAGCATTTCATTGTGGCTAATGTTGTTCTTGACAACAGTTTTAGCTAAAGAGCTGGGATCTAATAAACCGTAGATAACCTATTCCTGCCTGTACTCTCCTTCTTCCCAAATGGTAAAAACGGCTTACCAATAGCCATTGGCTGTGCCATAACTGTGTGTCTCTTCCTTTTCCTTAAGTTTTCTTTTTAGGTAAAAGTTATCAAGTTATCTTAGGAATATTAGTTCAAACACCAAAGATCCAGGTATTATTTTAAACTAATGTTATATTTAAACAAGGCAACAGCAAGAATTACGACAGGTATGGATTTACCTGAAACAAAATGAAGGTGGATGAAAAGAGAAGGCATGAGGGAAGAAGGGTGTTTTTGTTGTCCCGAGTGGGCACCATGCTATGTTCTTTATGCAAGGCCTCTCGTGCCTTCCTTATAACCCTACTATAACTCCACAAAAAGTATCATTAACCTCATTTTATAGATTAATGCTGTCCAGTGCCAGTTTCTGCAGTGTTGGAAGTAGTCTCTGTGTGTCCAAAACAGTAGATACTCACTACAGTGGCCTCTGAGCACTTAAACTATGTCTAGTGTGACTGAGAAACTAAATTTTAAATTTTATTTAGCTTTAATTAATAGCCACCTATGGCTAGTGACGGCTGTTATGGACACTGCTATGGATGTTAACACTGAGATTCAAAGAAATTAGGTCAATTCTAAGATTATAAAACCAATGAGTATCAAAGCCAGGATTTGAACTGGATCAATCTGATTCTAAATGTTCGTTCTTTTCATCACGACAAAGCCAAACTATAGTATTTATAATAGTTCTCCTTCAAACTGAGAAGTCTGAATGGAGGCAAAATAGATCACCTCATTACCAGACCCAAATGGCTACTGAAGCTAGAAAGACTTTGCCGAGGACAGAAAGGAAACAAAGATTATGAGCCTGGATTTTATCAGTAATGACTGCTTTAAGTTAATACTCACAATTTAGTCATTTTAAGAGAAGAATATGGAAACAAGTGTGAATGTACTAAAATTCAAAGGAGAAAGCAAGGTAGGCATTGTCACAGCTATGATCCTATTCTCAACCACAGTTAGAGAGAGGGCAAAGAGAAGAGGGAACAAGAGCTATGGCTTTGAAATGGGGCATATTTGGGTTCAATATGAAATATTACTTATTAATCACATACTAGCTGTGTCAATTAGGCAAGTTCCTTAACATCTATGAACTAGTATCTACATTTATAAAATGGGAAAAATAATATTTAACTCATAGGACTGTACTAAGAACTGAATGTGCTAATATTCCTAACCCAGTGCTTGGTTCATCACCAAAGACATTCAATAAATAGGGGCTGTTTTTGTAGAGTGTGGTTAGTTGCAGGGATCATGGGTGAAAGAATCGCATTTCCACAGACATGAAATATATTCACTGTTGCCTCCATTTTGTACATCATTTTAATTTGGGATTTCTACAAAAGTATATATAGCATGACTGTCACTTTCAGTGTCTTAAAAGTATCATGAAATATTCTGAAGGAATGTTTTAGCAGTTCCTAGAATCAAGATATTTTATTTTCTGTAGATAGACAGGGAAGTTTATGATACATGTTATACACAGGACATTTATGGAATAGCTTCAGTTCTTAATGCAATTTAGAAATAATGGTAATAATAAATCAAGATGGCTTAATTAAAGCCTATAAAAATCTAAAGATCTGAGAAAAATAACTAGGCCACATACACTGGAATCTCACGTTAACATAGAAGTGCCCTGAGCATTCTCTAGGCAAAGGCTACCACACTTAAAACTCTAAATGGGTCATATGGGATTGTCATTTTAACCACAAATGTCCATGTGTATCCTGGAGAGAGAAGAAAAATGCTTTTCTGAAATACACACATGGAACATAAATGATACATGTAGAATCCAGAGAGCAGGCTTTAGAGAGACCACATGACGCTCACAGAACTCAGTCCAATGAGTACACACAGAGCTGTGGTTTTAAGACAGAAAGGGGAGGCTGGAAAGCAATTACCTGAACTTTAGGGAAACCAAATAAAATACTTCCACTGCAATATTTCCAATTCACTTAAATACAATTCCTAGAAAAATTTTTCAGTTATTTTTATAAAACTCAGTTCTATTCTATGTTCTCCCAGGCTTTAAAACTCTACATTCTCAAGAGTCCAAGTTTTACATGTGCAGCTATTTAGTGCATGCTCCAACAGACAAACAGGAAATAAGGACAATAAGTTTAAGGATCAAGATCAAAGAAAATGAGTTTCACAGTTCCATTAACCATTAACATAGTTCAATGGGTAAAACAACTTCTTTTTGTTTTTAAAGAAATCTGAGATGTTATGAGATGTGTCATTATCTTGCAGTTTATACAGAGGACAGCTGGATGTCAAGGGAAGAATGGAAAATGGAATAAAAACTAAACTTGATGTTTGACATAAACAGGGATTTCTATTTAAATATAACTGATTCATGAATATGCCATTCAAACAATTCTGGTTTGAAGGTTCTCAATTGGTTACTAAGTTTTCACTGGGGACTAAGGTTTTTAAGAGTTAAAATTCTGCTAAACATAATTAAGACTGATGGAAATAAGAAAAGCAACTCTATGTAAAAAAGTAGAAAATGTGTAAGAAAGATATAAGGAATGGAAATACATTTTTTGTTAAAGATAAAAGAAAGTAATGTTATCCTAAATGAGACTGGTTGTTTGGAGATAAATGGCTTGGGACAAAATTCGAAGGCAAAGGAAGGCTGTAGAACATTCCTCAAGGAAAATCTTTGGAAAGGAATTTTATGTGTGGTCAGGACAGACTAAGTTGAAATGGATTCTGCTTCTCTCTCTCTATTCAAAAGACAAAGTTTTCTTGGACCCTTGATCTGCTCTTGATAAGAAAATGTAAACAAAGCGGGGTTTTTTTCCCCTCTTTTTGTCTGCCTAGAAAACCAAAGGTTCTGTTTTGTCTTTATCAAGCCTTTGATTACTTAGTTAAAACTTGCCAATGTTAAAGGAGCTAAGTTTTGCTAACAACTATATAACCTTACATATTTGCCTTTAGAATCTCTATTGCCACCTTGGGTAAATAAATGATTTAAAGTTTTAAGATTTGTAATGATCTGTAATCTATTTAGGATATGCTTTATAACATTCTAAGGTTCTAACAAGTTTCCCAGGATTTAAATTGTAAATGAAGTCTTTTTGATCAATTAGGCCTTTTTTGGTATGTTAAGTTACTCTGGAAACAAGGTCAAACAAATAACAGTAAACCTTAGGTTGTACTGTTTGGTAAATACTATAACTGCTCAAATATAAATGCAATTCCTAAAGTTTCACTGTCTTGGTAATAAGGTCATCACTTGATACTCTGATTATCAAAGTGTTATGTGTCACAGAAATGACTAAATTTCCTTCTCAATTGCATGATAATGAATTCTCATCAGATTGTTAACCATGTACGTCCGAGATTTCTGTCATTTATAATTATTCTGATGCTCATACTAAACATGTTTCATTTTCAAGATTTATAAAAATGACTTTTAGGACAAATACCGGTATTCAATAGCTTTAAGATTAATACTAAAATGGGTAAGAATTTCCAGAATTAAAAAGCTGCATTCAAACTGAACAAGAATTAGGAACTTGGAACTAAATGAACTGAAGACGATGGTTATAGTTTTGCAACTTTGGTTTTGTTTTATTTTTAGTGCTTATTTTTATTTTTGAGAGACAGACAGAGTGCCAGCAGGGGAGGCGCAGAGAGAGGGAGACACAGAATTGGAAGCAGGCTCCAGGCTCTGAGCTGTCAGTACAGAGCCTGATGGGGGGACTTGAACTCAGGACCATGAGATCTTGACCTGAGCTGAAGTCGGATGCTAAACCAACTAAGCCACCGGGCACCCAGCAACTTTTGTTGTGAAATATTGCTGGTTCTCTACAAGTTTGCTGTTCTCTGACATTCGGGAATGTGACAAAGTATTCATTTGTGAACAAACTGAAGTATTTAATTTTTGACTCTACCTGGACCCTCTAAAATTCAAAAACTCTCAGTGACTTTTCTTTCTTTCATGAGAATTATAATCATTTACAAAACTTCAATAAGAATCTTCTTGTAACAGGGCACCATTGGAAATACTGGTTATTTTACCAGGGCTTTGACTGGAATGTCATATTTGAGAGTCATGCATAGACTCAGATATGACCATATAGCTCTAAGGAATTAAGGTTGACTTTATGAGACATGGAGCCATAAAGCCCCTTGGAAATGTTGGCCTGATATCTTGCCTACAGAGCGCCCAGCAGCCTTACCAGGTGAGTAAAGAATGTCACTTCCTGGCAGGTGCAGGAACCTCAGGATATGTTGGGGACCTCATGGAAAGGAATGTTCCCAAATCTACAGGTGTATCAGGCATGTCTGATGGCAAGCAGTTGGCTTGGCTTCTGGCCTGGAGAGGCTATGAAAAGCCTCAATCTAGATTCCTTATAAAAGGTTCCAGCAAAGCAAATTATAAAATATCTATATGATCAATCACTATTCTTGCTGAACTTACGTAAATAAATAGGCCAAGTTTATTAAAACTTAAATGAATTAGTCTTGATTTGGCTATCTCTGGAAACAAGGGTTTTAAGAGAAAAAGACTATGTTTTTATAGATGTTAAATTCTAGTTCTGATTGTCTTTAAATGTTTCCCTAAACTAGACAACTTGAGGTAAACTTTAGAAAAACGGTCACAATGTTTCATGTATGGAAAAACTTCTGTGCTTGTTATTCTGTGGGGATAATAACAAAACGTCACGGGCATATAATTAAACAACTACAAATTGGAATGGAGGGGTGCCTGGCTGGCTCGGTTGACTGGGTATATGACTCAGCTCCGGTCATGATCTTGCAATCAGTGAGTTCGAGCCCTGCATTGGGCTCTGTGCTGACAGCTCAGAGCCTGGCGCCTGCTTCAGATTCTGTGTTTCCCTCTCTCTCTGCTCCTCCACTGTTCACACTCTGTCTCTGTCTCTCAAAACCGAATAAATGTTAAAATAAATAAATAAATAAATAAATAAAATAATAAAAAATGGAATGGATTCCCCCAACAATTATATATGAAAATTCTTTTCTCACTGTAGACCTATCAATAGATAAAGACTATAGTGCCTTATTAAGTTACTCACTTGAGGCTGGGGTAATTCATCAATCTCTATGTAAACCATATGCTCTCTGATATGACAGTTCCTAGAAACCCACCCCATATAATAAAAGACCTAATTTATTTAAAAGATTGAAAGTCTAACATAGCAGGGGATTTAACTCCAAAATGGAAGGGCCTCTACCTGGGTCATATTACGCACTCCCCTGGCAATAAATTTAGGGGGAACTCTTCATGGGCTCCTGGATCTAAAATAAAACCCGTACCTCCTTCACAGGAAACCAATGGACAAACTAATGCACCTTCTTATTCCTATAAACCAGTGGAAGACCTCAAACTTCTCTTATGATGGTTATACCTTTCTTTTTAATTCTCTTTTCCCCAACTTATACTATTCCTTCTTACAAAGGGCCATTCAAAAGGATCACCGCAGACATTTGAATTACAGAACAAAAAACAAACAAACAAACAAAAAACCCAAAAAGCAAAAAACAAAAACCGTCTGATTCCTGCTGCCTGTTCCCATTCCATCTGAAGAGGCTTCACGCCAGATATCTAAAAATGTTATCACTGCCAGACACTGGGTTTGTAATTTGCTCTGACCATCAACCTATATTTTTCTTGTTTCTATTTAAAAAAATGCCTTATTAATCATCTGATTGCTCACTAACCAAAGCAGTCTATATAATGGTTAAATACCACATGTTATACGTTAAGGCCTTAAATGACTCTCAAAATAACATTATATTCTATTATTAAATACTGATTAACTCGAGTGCATAGAACAGTTCTACCAAATAGAACGGCATTAGATGTTTTAACTGCTGCACAAGGTGGAACTTATACACTTACAAAAACAAAATGCTATGGACACATTCCAGATGATCACACAAATATTTCTGGATTTCTTACTGACATGAATACTCAAATTGGTGCTTTCAACAGTCTCTCTCTTTCCTTTGATGATTGGTTACTTGGACTGGAGGATTTTTGTCAACTAACAAAGAACTTTTATTGGGGTTTCTTTTGTTATTCTAATTACATTTTGCTGTTTTCTTCTATGTGTCTCTGCCTGGTGCCAAGACTCCATCACCACAATAATTTCAAGCCAATAGATAATCCTTGCTACTCAAAAAGGTTCCGGGGTGCCTGGGTGGCTCAGTCGGTTAAACTGAGCTTTGGCTCAGGTCATGATCTCGTGGTCCATGGGTTCGAGCCCCGCATCGGGCTCTGTGCTGACAGCTCAGAGCCTGGAGCCTGCTTCCAATTGTCTCCCTCTCTCTCTGCCCCTTCCCCACTCATACTCTGTCTCTCAAAAAAAAAAATAAATGTTAAAAAAAAAAAAGAATGCTCATACACATCCACCTTGGATTCAGCTGCCTCTGCCTTTTGTAACTCCCCTATATGCTCCTCAAATGATCAATATTGACCCATAGATAGGGACATCTCTAAGCCTCTACTTAATAGGAAGAAGTTACAGAAGATGAGACCTTCCATCTTTAGCAACCTTAAAGAATTAAGGGTCAAAATTATTCAGGGGGGATACGATGAGGGAACCATAAGGCAAGCTGAGGGCCAAGCACAAGCTAGCACAGTGCCCTCCCGCTCCCACCACACACACAGGGTGGGATATGTGTGGTGTTCCTCAGGTACTCCAGGCTGCCCAACAACAAAGGAAAGGGGGAAACAAAGGGTTAACTGATAGAGATGACACTGGGTCTCCATCAGGTTACAAATATCTTAGTAAATTACAAGAAAAAGGCCATCTTGTCAATAGCTTAATCTCCAGAAACCTATACACTCAATTTCCTGGAGACACCCTCCCCTCCACAGTGATGCGGGGAACAAAGGCAAGAAGGAAATGGCAGGTAAAATTAAATTTCATTATAACCTTTAGCCCACTGACAAATACTTGAGGCAAATACAGAGTAGAACATTTCTCCAGGAAGCTGCTACAGTCCTAAAGCGAATGCCTCACTGGAGGAAAACAGCCTTAGCTTGACAATAGCAAGGGATCGGTATCTTAGGAGTCCTCTTTAGCATTTCTAGGTCCCTCTAGAGCCCTCCCTTTTGTCTTTGCCTCCTCCAATTCCATAGTATATAACTAGTCACTCTTCACAACCCCTGGGCAGCTCTTCCTTCTCACAGATTCTGTCCCCTTGCTTTAATAAAATCACCTTTTTGTACCAAAGTCGTGTTTAAGAATTCGTTCTTGGCCATCACCTCTGAACCCTGCCATCTCCCCCATATTTCATCAGTGAACGTTCTTCTCAAATAGAATCTTTGAGAAACTTCACTCATTGCAAGAAGTTAGGCCCCATTTACTCTCTAGTCTGTCCATAGTCAGTTGCCTTTGATGGATCTGGTACAAGGTGTACCAAAAACTGAGGAATGTGGCTAATGACAGCTCCTAGTTTGGTGGAATACAAGATATTGCCCTTCAAGGCTAACTCTGTAATGTTCATACTCTAAATGGGATGTGACCAAAGGATTATCATATGCAGATGCTACCCCAGAGCAATTCACACATTTGCCGCATTTGGATGGTGCCCCTAAATTGATATCTAAGGTTGCCAGATCCAGTAAATAAAGCTCAGGACAACCAGTTAAATTTAAATTTCAGACAAACAACACATTTTTTTTCATTGTATGTCCTATACAATATTTAGCTACCTCATGTCCCAAAAGTAAAGCTGACTGCACATTGAGTTTAGTCTTTCAGGAGTTTTGCAGACCAATCAGAAGGGTCCACAGAATTTGTTTGAGCGGGACTAGAAGTTAATCACCCAAACAGAACCTCTCTGCACAGCGGTCTGGTTGACATTCAGCCAAGTGACACTAAGACAGCAGCACTGGATGTTTAAACATTGAAATACATACTGGATGGTAAATAGGTGGTGCCTTGAGCCGGCGTAGTGTCTGCCCGACATGAGCCTCTCACCTCCTGCCATTCCCCGAAGGAACCTCTGTATTTTCTGACAATTCGGTAACTAAGAAATGAGTATGGCATGGGACAATATGGATGGACCTGACGGGCATTATGCTAAATGAGATAAGACAGAAAAAGACAAATACTGTATGTTCTCACTTATATGCAGAATCTAAACAAACAAGCAAAACAAAACAAAACAAAAAACAAAAAAACAGAACTCGCAGAAACAAAGAACAGATTGCCAGAGGCAGGGAATGGGGAAGGTGGTGGAAAGGTACAGACTTCCAGTTAAAAGACTAATTAATTCTCAGTATGTACAGCACGGTGACTAGAGCTAACAATACTGTACTGCATGTTTGAAAGCTACAAAGAGAATAGATCTTAAAGTTTTCATCACAAGAAAAAGAAAATATGTTGGGGCACCTGGGTGGCTCAGTCAGTTAAGCATCCGACGACGGCTCATGTCATGATCTCGCCGTTAGTGAGTTTGAGCCCCGCATCCGGCTTTGTGCTGACAATTCAGAGCCTGGAGCCTGTTTTCAACTCTGTGTCTCCCCACCTCTCCCCTCTCCTGCTCACATTCTCTCTCTGTCTCTCAGAAGTGAATAAAAGTTAAAAAAAACTTTTTTAATATAAAAAATGTGTGAAGTGATAGATGTTAATGAAACTTGTTACAATAATAATTTCATAATATACACTTCAATCAAATTATTATGTTTTACATCTGAAACTTACACAATATTATATGTCAGGATACCTCAATCAAACTTGGGGAGAAGGGAAAGATAGCACTGGAGAGATGGAAAGTCCTATGAGCCTTCAAACAGAGTCAGGAGACTACAAATTTTGGTCTTGAGATGAGAGTTGTGACATGGTTCCACCTATTAGAACAAAAATTTCGCATTGAGCATATTGAGATCTATTTGTTTTCTGTAAATAATTTCCATTCACCATATATTAGTATTGCTTGGGTTGACTTACGCTCCTATAACAGAATCAGGAAATCTCATATTATCAATTTTTTTAATGTTTTATTTATTTTTGAGAGAGAGAGATAGCGTGAGCAGGGGAAGGTCAGAGAGAGAGGGAGACAGATTCTGAAGACAGGCTCCAGGCTCTGAGCTAGCTGTCAGCACAGAGCCTGATGCAGGGGTCAAACCCATAAACCGAACTGGGAAATCATCACCTGAGCCGAAGTCAGACGCTTAACTGACTGAGCCACCCAGGCGCCCCAGGAAATTTAATATTATAGGGAAAAGACTCTTTGCTTCATCTGTTCCTGCTCTTCTCTATTCTGTGAAAATACACTGGATTAAGAAACTGAAGGTAAGCCAGTGCCCACAATGCCGTAGCAGGTCAGTGTTGAGAGAGGAAGTGAAGCAGATCTCCATCTGTTGGTCTAGAGCAGAGACTGACAAACTGCAGATCTGGCCCACTGCCTGTTTTTGAATGACTTGTAAGCTAAGAATCATCTTTATATTTTTAAATGGCAGGAGAAAAATCAAAAGATGAATGTTTCTTGACATGCGAACATTATACGAATTTCAAATTTCAGCGTCTAAAAACATTTACTAAAGCACAAACTCACTCATTCATATTCTCTATGGCTGTTTTTCTCATCAGAGTTGAGTAGTTACAACAGAGACTATATGGTCCCCGAAGCCTAAATTATTTCCTCTCTGACTCTATACAACAACAACATCAATGCATGGCTACGTAAGAGAACTTAAAGAACTAATAGCAGCTCCAACCCTAACACCAGTGGCCATTTTGATTTCTGGGTGTCAAACTCCCACCAATTAAATGTTTTAGCTATCACCCCCGCATACTAATGAGAAGCGGCCTATCGATAGAAAAAGGCTGAGGAAAATAACTCCTGACGTTAATGCTGCAAACCAGCTCCAGAACTGAAAACAGAGCAGTCCCGTCTAACACTTAAAACTGATCAGAGTATCATGCAGCAATACGGGCTCCCTGGCCTTACTGTTTAAAGTCCCCCAGGAGGAAAGAGCTCCTTGCAAGCTGGTGTGGGGATCAAAACTTTTATTAAATGAGTAGAACCCCTTCAAATGGAAATCTTACTTACAATATCAACATTAAAAAAATAACAATAATAAAATAAATAAATAAAACCTAGGAGTTACTTGTACTGTCTGAGGAGGGTAGAGGGCTTGGAGGGGAGGAGGCCTAGGGCCCAACGTGTAAAAATTGCTGATGTGGAAAATGATCTAGAGAAACCAGCCCAATTTTGAAAAATGATAATTAATGGAAAACTAAGAAACATAAATATCTATATATTTTATCAGATGTTTATGTAATTCTTTTATATGCCAATATAATTTTATATCATATAATGTATGTAATGTATAAATACTATAAATACATAATTATATAAACCATTAAAGGCTGGTTTAGGAAATAGATAGACCTTTTTTATGCAGTGATATGAACCAAAACCTTAAATTTACTTGTATTTATAACCAAAAATCCCAAGATTATCTTAAAGAAATGGTCCTTAATATTGGTGGGAGGAGAAGAGGTCTAAGAAAAATTATATGTTGCGTAGTGCTATTTATTTCCAAATTGTGGGCTATTCTACAATTGAAAACAATGTCAACATCAAATAACAGAGAAATGATTTAAAAAATGTTTCAAGATACAATGTAATAGAATATTTAGAAGAACATATTGGCAAAATCTTAGTAGAATGTAGAAGAACATCATTTAAAAGACATCTAGAAAGGACAGATAGCAATATGGGTGAGCAATCTTAAAGTAATTGATAAAGAAAAAAGAGGAAAGAGAAAAAGGAGGAAACATATACAATCTATGCTTGTAGGTTAAAAAATCTCTCATTTAAAAAAGTCGTATTTTTTTCTGAAAAATACAAAAAAATTTATCAAATTTTAACCGTTGGTATCCTTGCCTGCTGAAATCATCAGTTATTTCTTTTCATTTAATTTTAGTACATTTTTCAAATTTTTGAAAATTGTGTATGATTCTCATAATTGAAATAGGTAAGACTAAGAAATAAACCAGAAATACATAGTTTAGCCAATGTGTTTAAAAACATGGGTAAACATAATTTTTTAAAAACACAGAAAAAGAAAGTAGTCTTTCAAAACCCATTCATTTCAGGGGCACCTGCCTGGCTCAAGTCAGAAGAGTGTGTGACTCTTGGTCTCGGGGTTGTGAGTTCGAGCCCCACACTGGGTATAGAGATTATTTAAAGAAATAAAAGCTCTGAAAAAAAATCCATTTCAACACCTTCAGACGCCAAGCCTCCTGGCTGCAGCAAATGCAATTTCAATAATCTGACCAATAGATGTCACTGTTACACTGCTCTCATTGACCACATCTCAAGATGCACACCTTAACTTTGGAGGTAGGGAGACAAAAACAGAAACATTACAAATTTCCGTCTCCTCTCACAAAGCTTTGCAGATTTTCATCTTTCACCTTCATTCCAAACCTCCTTTTTGTAATAACTGGGATGTCGAATGCTTTTCTAAAGTGGCATCCAGTGACTATGCGGTTATAATTATGAAAAGCACAAGGTACACTGGGCTTTTTCTTCTGGACCTGAAAGTAATGAACCGGAAGGTATCAAAAGGAATCAAGGACACGAACTTGCCAATGGGCATTAAAGTTAATGGCAAAAAAGGGAAGGGAAGAGGAAGAGGAAGAAAGGAAGAAAGGGAGAGGAAAGAAGGAAAAGAAAGAAAGAAAACTCCTTAGATTCCTCATGTTCATCCCATCTCTGAAAAGAAACCGGGAGCTGGAGAGGCGTGGTGGCAATTGTGACAGTCTGGTCACTCTATCAGGCCAGGAGCTAAACCCCAGCCTGCTGCCTTGGGTGCCTGTTGGAGCAGCTGGAGAGAAAGGTTTAGGAATGTGTCAGAGAGACAGGCTGTTTGCAGAACCTCTTGGTTGGCTAGCGCATGTTCCCAACTTTTTAGAAAATTGATATTAACAGGTGGCAAGCAGCAAACAGGTACTCCCATAAGAAGGTGTAGGCAGTAAAGCTGATATGGAGGAGAGCACTGGAAAAACATTCAGGTAAACCGTAAACACAGTCACTTCCGGTGTACAAGTTCCAGACCACTGAGGTGTATCTGTTTTCCACAACCAACTGATTTTCAGACCCCCACACAAAACACAGCTTCAGTAGTTTTATGAACACAATTTCCATTAAACGCATCTCTGTTGACTGCAAAGAATCACAGCTCAAGCACAAAGATTTATCTCTACTTACATGGAGATCCAAGTACAGTTCGCTCTTGTTTGGCTTCTCTCTCTCCTCGTGGAGTAGAAATGGACAGACTGGTCCTGCTCTATAGCCCAGCAGCCAGGCACTTCCATCCCTGTTGGGAAGGTCTCTAGTTGCTGTCTGCTCATTGAAACAGTCCCGGGGGAAGGCCTCTGAGGAGATGCCTAGACAAAACCAGTGAAGACCATCAGTGACACGGCGGCAAGAAAAACACCAAGCCAGCCATATCTGGGGACTCCTATCTGGGCCGTTGCATACTGCCTCTTATATTCCTTTCTAGGGTGTGTTTTTAGAGTTTGCTTTCTTCCAAAAGTGCCTGTCTCAATCACTCTTTCTGGATCACCACTAACAAGAAATTTAAAACATTTTCCCTCATACTCAATTTAAAAAGAGAAGTCTATTAGCTCTCCTCTATGCTCACTATCCTTCCTTACTATGCCATACAGATCATTCTCTTTCAGAGCAGACTTGGAGAATTAGCTGGAGGGACAGCAGTCAGGGGGCCTGAGCTGTTGGTTTCACTACTAAAAGGTGTTACCTGAGCCAAGTCACTAGTCACTAGTGTGCGTGTTCTTGCAAAACAGGAACCGCACCGTGTTCATCTTTATTCCTGGGGACAGAATTATCATGCATGATGCATACTGGCACCTGGTCACTTTGTTGAATGAGTGACACTGCATGAGTGAACTATTTGGAACTCACTTTCTCACTTCTGGAATGAGGGTATTATGCTCATTTTTACTTACACTACATTAGGAAGGTCATTGTCAAGGATGTGCCAGGCACTGTTTTAGGCTCTGTTCTTTAAGTTTTAAGGTAACGCTAGAGGCAGATAGAATTTGTGCTCCCATTTTAGATGGAGAAACTGAAGCACAAAATAGGGTAAGCAGTTTGCTGGAGATCATAAGGTCAATAAGTGGTAAAGCCAGGCATTGAGCCCAGGCAGTTAAACACTGGAAGGTCAGGCTCTTAATCACTAGACTATGTGGCCACTGCCTGGCATTCTTGAAATGGCAATGCATGTTGTACGACAAAAGGACTTCATGGTCAAATAAGTATGGGAAAAGCTCCCTGCTGTATCCCCTGGAGCCCTGAATCATGTTACCGTATTGAAGACCTTGAAACACCCTTTAGGAAAGGAGCTTAGCTCTGTGTGACAGTGTTTTCCAAACTTATTTGATCACAGAATCCACTTAAAGGATACCTGTTAAGCGTGTTGGAAGTCTCCAGTGTTTCACTGGAACATACTTTGGAAAACACTAGATTAGATCACCTCTAAAGTCTCAAGCTCCTAGGCCTCTCTTATTCCTGGTAAGCAACCATGGCAAAATATTAAGCAACCTGGCAGCAGGGTTAGGCTCAGTGTACTTGGCAACAGAAATCACTAGGGTGATCTCATTATATGATAGGGTATTTATTACACATAATCCTTGTAATAGTGTCTCTTCTGCCACACTGAAAACCTGACGTATGAGTCACTGGAGCTAACACTAGTTGGCTAGCAATAGGACGGTAGGGCAACACGCTTCTCCTCTATATTAATGTAGAATTTTAGAAGAAAGAAAATTTGAAAACTGCCAAGGTTTTGCTTTTTGTTTGCTTGTTTGGTTGGTTGGGTTCCAATCACACTTCAAAGTGGAAGATGACAGAGGTCACAGTGTCTCTACAGTTGCCCTCTGGCAGGCTGTAGCCATCAAGCAAATAAGAATCCAAGGCCTCAGGCATCTCCCCTGCAGACATAGGGTGTGTGGAAAGCCACAGCCAGGCCCTTCCTTCATTTAGAAAGAGGGCCTTTTCCTTCACCTGGCCTCGCCCATTCTACATGCCCCTTGCTACCTACTCTCTCTAGACAGACCGCCTCCTGGGCTTTTGCTCAGGGCCTCATGTGCTGCAGTGTCCCCACTCCTGCTCAGAAGACACAGAAAAGGGCTACCGCCTGAAAGAACCTCAGAGAGGAGCGCTCCGTTAAGCTCCTCCCTCCCCTTTATCCTTATAGTGACCCTGAGAGGAAGGCGGTCCTGGCCGTGCTTTAACAGACGGAGAGATTAAAGCTCTGTTTATCTTCCATTTATAAGGCTCATCCCTCTCCTAGAATATTTGTTTAAACCTGGCAAGAAAGAGGAAATCAATCTTTTTTAAATTTACCGGTGTACTCTGAAATATTTTAACTACTAATCACCTCTCTTTTAAAATTCCTCCACTTTTCTTTCTTTTTTTTTTTTTTTGAGGGGGGATAGCAGCTGACTTTGGATAAAGTTTACACAGATTAATAAAACAACATAAAACATAATATGTATATCACAAACAGCATAATATACGACACCTAAGGCAAGACATCTGCATCATCAAAGGCATACTGTCTGGTGACTGGA
Organism: Helogale parvula; assembly: GCA_004023845.1. Lineage (NCBI taxonomy): Eukaryota > Metazoa > Chordata > Mammalia > Carnivora > Herpestidae > Helogale > Helogale parvula. Next base: position 29,653 of record PJEM01005956.1, read on the forward strand.
AGTTCATCATCAGGTGTAAGAGAGTGATAAATTCCCACAATAACAAGGATCTGGCGTCCTTGACGACACACGAACGCACTCCCACACCCTGCAGTAGCTAAGCAACGCTTCCTTAGGAACGTGTGCAGTGCGGTCCAATTCACTCTCTGTGCAGAGGAAAAACAGCATCAAGTTTAGCCACAGACAATGAAAAGCAACTTGGTTTTGGAGATGGTTTTTAAAGAGCCAATTTTGTAATGTCTCATATTTAACCAGACAATATCCCTAAGAAGGAAATGCACAAGCTATAAAGGTGACGCCTAGTAATTTTGGTAAAGATCGTGACGACAGGAAGGGACCAAGGTCAGAAGTAAGTAACAAAACTGTTATTCTCAAAAGTCTGACAAAATAGGTGCAAATGACAAATTCACCATTGGAAAGGACGCCACAAGCTTACCAAGTAAGTCTTTGAATAGAGAGGTTTGATAATAGCAACAGAAGTTTTTTGAACAGTCAAAAATAAAGCACGTACCCATATTGATTAAAATAGGTAGTGGCCACATTACTCTCCTTAACTAATTAAATGTCATAAAGACAGAAAAGGTACCGGAAATTAGGTGAGTATATTCTGTCAAATAGTCAAATGTCATCTAAGTTTATGACACAAATAGATTTTGAGGTGTTAGATGTTCATTGGACATCTTGCAAAAAGCTTAAAACAGTCTCCTCAACTCAATTATGTCTCTCCCCTCCATAGGCATCTTATGTCTGTGTTTTACTCAGTACTTATTGGCTATTTTGTTTCTCAAAGACATTGCAACAGCTTGATGAGCCACACATGCACACAGGTTAATTCTACATCTGACCACTGTTAACACAACATGGACACAGTCACAGTACAGGAACGGCGACTTACCTTAGGACCACTTTGAAAGTCTGTGCTTTTCCCAACCATTCAAATGATGAGCTGCACTTCCTGATGCTAACCTACAACATCAGACTGGGGTTTGGCTGTCAATTATCAACACAACAGATGCAGACAGAAAGGAAAGGTAACGTGCCATTTAAAATTGGAAGCGGTCTCCATCGCTCATCTTTCCAAAATGGAATAGGCGTCCCTACCTGAGGCACACTGGGTTATTGTTCCCACTACTTCAGTTCCTCCCTGCATTACAGTTATGCACCCAAGGCCTTTTCCAGTTGCCTGTGTAGCTCCACCCATTGGTACAGGTGTTGTATATTTTCCCTGGTCCATGGACGTTGGACCTGGCCTTGTGACTTGCTTTAGCCAATTGAATGTGGGCAATGTGACAAGATGCCAATTTTGAGCCAAGGCCTTAAAAGGCATTTCATGTGTTCCCCCCTTTCTTTCTATTTCTGCCATCACCATGAGACAAGCACACACTAGGGAGCCCAAATGAGACACACAAAGAAGACCCAGACACAGTCTTGTTGCCTGGAATCAACCCAGATTGCATTAAGTGAACTTCGGCCAACCAACTCTCAGGACAATGAGTGAGAACAATAAATGTTTGCTACGAACCACTGAGATTTGGGGCTTATCTATCGAAATAGCTGCCCAATAGACTATCATCTGTCCCCACCAGAAGCACTATATATATTAAAGACTTTAAACCATTTCAGCTGAGAGGTCTTAATGACTACAATATATTTTTTTTTATAATTCCTCCTAAAAACAATTATTCAATATATCAGGTTTTTAGAAAATCAAGCAAAAACTCATGGCATACCCATTTTCTCATTCAGACTAAGATTCACACACAAACTACATCTCATTAGAAAAATTAACCTGGGGCGCCTGAGTGGCCCAGTCAGCCAAACATGTGACTTCAGCTCAGGTCATGATTTCATCGTTCATGGGTTTGAGCCCCGCATCAGGCTCTCTATTGTTAGGACAGAGCCCACTTTGGTTCCTATCTCCCTTTCTCTCTGCCTCTCCCCAGCCTGTGCTTTTTCCCTGTCTCAAAAATAAGTAAAAAAAAAAAAAACATAAAAAAATTAAAAAAAATAAAAGTTATTTTTATTTAGCAGGTATTGTCTTTAATTACCTAAAGAATATGTATATATGTGTATTTATAAATATGTATATAGCATATATAAATCCGCTTCCAAAGAGAAGTTTGAAAACATACCATATAGTCAGATACAGACAAAAGTCCCCAAGGAACAAAATCACAGTGCCTTTCAGCCTTCCTCCTTCAATTTTCCTGTCACACCGAGCCCTCACTTGACAGCAGTGATAAAGTGGTTATATGCCTCCAATAGGAGAAGGAGGGGGAAAACCTCAGCCTGAGACTCTCATGAGTTTTGGCTCCTTTGCTACAGTTCCCAAGGCCATCCATCATACTTGACTTAAAAAATAAATTCAAAGAGGTGAAGTTTTCTCAACCATGAATATCAGAACTGATATGTAAAGGTAGACAGGTTGTCTTCCATTATGTTATTTAAACATGTAGTTACAAGCAAGAGAGACAGCTATCTAGATGTGTAGCTAATGGAAAGTGACATTGTTAAGTACTTGTAAAGAGGGTGTGTGCCTGTGTGTAATTATTCATGTCTTTATCTAGGAAGACAGAGCTTTGGCAAAAATATAGTCTCATGCCTGGTATCGGTCAATTTGAGATCGTTTCCCAATCCCACTGCCCCCGTTTTCATTTCTTGTGATGTTAAATGTTACAATGTCACTAAGCAGAAAGGCAGCTAGAATTCTGAGAAAGCACCTTCTCTGTCCATCCCGGCCTCTAACTCTCCCGATGAGAAGTACACAGAGAGAGAACATATGAGCAAGGGCAGACAGGTGAAGATGTAAGGTGGTCCGAGGCAGGGAAAGGCTGGGGGCAGGTCGGGAAGTAGGAAGGAATGGGCAGTAGGTTGTGTCAATTTCAGAATCTTTTGAGGAAAGCATCCATATCCATCAAACAAATGCAATGTTTGAATTTCTAAAGTTATGCTTAAATTGAAATGAAATGAAATAGAATTTAGAATTAGAAGGGTCTGGTATGTCTCCTATCTGCTCATTTTATACTTGATAAAACTGAAACCCAGGAGAAAACTCTCCAACACACCCACCTTAGTAGTAAAGGCAAACCTAAAAATCCCGGTTCTGGGGAAATCTTTTATGTTACCGAGGGAAGGACATTATTGCCAATCCACAGATTAGAACATTGAGGTTTGAGTAAGAAGTAGATGTGACTGCTTTGACAGGTGGTATCAACTTCTGACTATAACCTTTACTAACTGTTTGAACTTAGTGGGATTACTAAACCCCTTGAATCTTTACTTCCTCATTAATAAAATGAAAATAGTAAGAATATGACCGGTAGTAAGCTGTGCTCAAAATTGCTTTCTTCTGGGAAACTTGACCTGGGCTGGGGGTGACATATTGATTAGGGATGCAAACAAATCCCTGCTTTAAGAAAAGAAACCTGTATTCAATGAAGGTACATTAACATCACATACTCATGTTAAGGACTATTTTTTGTTTTTCTGTTTTTTGTTTTTTGGCTAGGAAGATAAAGAAAAATTAAGCTCATAAGAATTCACAGTAACACTCCAATGCAGCACATCCCAAATCTGCTTAAGTCCTAAAAATAGAATTCACGTCACCAAATGCAATAGCTCCAAGTGGCTGATCATCTCCCAAAAGAGCAGCTCCTCAGGGCATTTCATAGACATTCAATGACACATCCTCCTTAAAGTCAAACACACGAGCCCAAGGCCATGAAGGAAACTATTTATAGGCATCGCTTTAAATGAAGTAGCATTTTAAGTAGGTACATAAATATATATGTCTATGATTATTATTACACTTTCTATGATCTTTTCCTGCAAAGAATACAGATGTTGGATGAGAGACAAATATTGCTCAAGTTAGGAAACTCATTTGTAGCTATTAGTTGTACTGAATATTTTAACACCTGAAAAACAGCAATGTGTATTTAAAGTTGCACAAATAATGCTGAGTCACTGCTTTAGAACGGATACCAAGGTAGGAGCAGATGCTTCGAAGTAAGGTTTGGTGCAGAAGAGATCAAAAAAAGATCAAATTTAGAATTTTATAGTATTCCCTGACACATTAGGAACCTCTGTGCGTTCTCAGATAGTAAATGCTAAGAAAATTAAATGCTGGTACTTCAAATGCCAGAGTTATCAACACATTTTGGTATGTTTAATCGTAAGGCATAGAGTTGCTTATTAACAAAAAATATTATTGAAATGAAGAAAAGGAATACAGAAAACATCTCTTACCGTATTCATTCTAAATAAACCTGAATCACATTTTTCTGTTTTATTTCACATTGTTCCAGTTATTATAGGAATAGTTACAGCAACGGGGAACCCAACTCTTGAAGAGATAGGACATAATTACTAATTGTCTTAATAGCTGAGGAGCATGGTAAGAACAACAACAACAAATTATAAAATACTCAGGGTTGCATTATAAAATAATGAATAATTTTTAAAAAAAATCTCTTTCTAAAAAGAAGTGATCTTGAGAGTCACAAAACATGAAGATACATAACAAGACTGAGACAAAGGGGGAAAAAAAAGGCCCATCTGCCAAGATTAAGGGTAAACAGTTAAAAGATTAAGAACACAATAGGACCTTAAGTGTCCTGTCAAACTAAGCAAGAATGAAAGAACATTAAGCTATTTCACTTCTATTATCAAAAGGAGAAAACATATGGATCCTTCAGGGCTAATCAAGATTTTTCTGATATTAAATTCGGAGAGACCCTGCTGCATAATAGTCAATTCCCACCTTAGTCTTAGCTCCATCGCATCTGTTTTGACCAACAAGTGACTTCACAGAGCTAACGGCGCCAATCTAGTTGTCTACCAATAGCCTTTGTCCCTTTAACCAGAGACGTTTGGAAATTATCTTGACCACCCAATGATTTGAAACTTAAGTGATGAGTTTTTCAACAGCGCTATTAAGCAGGGGTTTCCCGAAACAGCCAAATTCTTAAATGGCCCTCTTTTGCCAAGGGGTCTTAGGCAACTGTTTTTCTACTTCCCTTCCTCCACCAGTCATTAGTATTAGGGAGGAGCCCTGCACTTCATCCCAACAGTGTTAGCTGAGGCCTGATTTATCACTTTCTCTCCCCACGTATCTATTTTAAGGGTGAGTAATGTCCTTCATATGGGACATTTACTATGTGTCACACATTTTATATACATTACACGTTATTGAGAATCTTCACAATAATCATGCAAGGTTGGTTTAAAATAATCCCATTTTAAAGATGAGAAAAGTAATGAAATAGAGAAGTTAACTTTACCCAGGGTCATGCAGTAAGTAGGAAAACTGGGTTCTCAACCCAGAGCCTAGAATTAACCTCCAGCCATAAACGGCTCAAAGCTAAACAAATACAGGAAACATGATTTTTAGGTATTTGATAGGAAGCAGTGGCGGATTATCATCTTTGAATGAGGTAAAACAAGCGAAGTGACCCTCAGAATTCCTTGGGCTTACAGTGAAAGGGTGATTTCTAGACTAAAATTAATAGGGCCCAGTGACCTATGGGTATTGTCAAGCAGTCTAACATATGTAAAATTAGAAGCAAGGGCCTAGAAGAGACAGAAAAATAGTTAAAGAAATCCTGTCTGAAAGTTTCAAAAAATTTGATAAAAAGTATAAACTTTTAAACTTTAAGGAGGATAAACATAAAGAAAACTGTAATAAGTAACATTACTGAAAACCATTGACAAAAAGAATATTATAAAAGGAGTCAGAGAAAAGAAGAATATTATATAGAAAACCAAAGAAAAGAATAAAGATTTCCTGTCTGAACATGAAGCCAGAAGACAATGGAATGACAACTTTAAAGTCCTGAAAGATAAGAAACTTAAAAAGTCAACCCAGAATTTGACATTCAGAGAAAGTTTCTTCCAAAATGAAAGGAAAATAAAGACTTTTTCAGATAACTGAAAGCTACACAATTCATTTTCAGCTGACTTAAATCATAGTAGTGTTAATTTTTTTTCCTGGCAAAGGAAAAAATATCAGAAAAAAATTTGGAGAACACCAAAAATGATAAACATACCAGTTAATACACAGTACAGTTTTCTCATTACTGAAGTTATTTAAAAATATAATTAACTGAAGTAAAAATAATATATTATGTTGTTTATAACATATGAGGATATGAGATGCTCACAATAATAGCACAACATCAAAGGAGAAATGGAAACATTCTGTTGTAAGAGTCAGACACTTACGTGAAGCAGTGTAATTTAAAATAGATTGGGATAAATTAAAGTTGCATATTATAAACTGTAGTGTTACCAGTTTTTAAAAACGGTATCTCCAACAGTGGATATAATATGGAATCCTAGAAAGTACTTATTCCAAAAGAAGACAGAAAATTATGTAAAATGGAACAAAAAACAAATGGAAGGTAGATTAAAACTCAAATTATCCTAATAGTTACATTAAATGTAAATCACCTAAAAATTCTAATTTAAAGTCAGAGTGTATCAGACTGGGTAAAAAGGTAAGAATCAACTCTATACTATCTATAAGAGAATCATTTTAAATATAGAATTATCAATCAGTTAACAGTAGAAGGATAGAAAAATCTATACAAACATTAATCCCAGAAAGCTTGGGTGGCTATACTAATATTAGACAAAAAATAAACTTTGAAATGAGATATGTTACCAGGGATAAAGAAAGAAGTTTCATAATGATAAGGAGTACTTTATCAGAAAAAAATAGCAGTCTTAAATTTGTTTGGTAACAGAACTTCAAAATTCATAAGCAAAACTATACATACACAATTATATTTGGAAGGTTCTCTTTTTTTTAAGTTTATTTCTTTATTTTGTTTTTAAGTTTATTTATTTCGTTCAAGCTGGGGAAGGGCAGAGAGAGAAGGGCAGAGGATCTGAACTGGGCTCTGCACTGACAGCAGAGAGTCTGATGTGGGGCTCAAACTCATGGACCATGATATTATGACCTGAGATGAAGTCAAAAACTTAATTGACTGAGCCACGCAGGTGCCCATATTTGGAGATTTCAATACTCTAGTCTTTGTAGCTAATAGAACAGGCTGACAGAAAATTAGTAGGAATATAGAAGAACTAAACAACATAATTACCAATTTTACCTAATTGATATTTATAAGATACACTAATAACTATAGAATACATATTCTTTTCAAGTGTATATGGAATTTATCAAAACTGTCCACATACTGGACCAAAAAAAAAAAAGTTGTACTAAATCTGAAGATAAATTTTATGATCAATATCATAAATATGTTTGCTAACATATGAAAATAAATTCTGACACCAATACCAGAAAACTCTAGAAGATCCAAAATATTTGGAAATTAGACTCCACGCTTCAAAAATTACTTCATGGTTTAAAGAAGAATCATCAGGGAAATTAGAAAATCTTTGAGATGTAGCTAAAGCAGTGATCAAAGGAAAATTTATAGCCTTAACACAAAGTGATGGCCCCGTTTCCATACTGGTCAACATCTTAATATTTATTCCCCGGACTAGGGGTTATCAGGCACAGTTGATGTATGGTCAACTCACAGAAAACAGAGGGTTCAGCAACCATCTTCTTCTTGATTGCCAAATGCTAAAGTGTTAGCCTTTATTGCCCCATTAGCCTTCCAGAACACTTTTAGTCTCTACGGTAGACAGGTACTAGAATATTATTCTGGAAGAAATAGGACTAGCTTAGAGAAAAACCTGGAGACATTGATGCTGCCTTTAATTCCTCCATAAACTGCTGTCCCAGATCACCCTACAGTGAATCTCAAATCCAATACCCTTTTATGGGCACCCATAGCTTCCAGTCAGCTTTTTAGTCCTCAGAACCTAAGCATGTACAGACAACCAGTGATCACAAGACAGCTGGGTAGAACGTCTAACAAAAAAGCAAGAAAGCAGAGAGCGAAAGAAGAAAAAAGTTGTGTCACTCCATACCTACTGGATCAAGATTTTGGTGGTGGTTACTTTCTCCGGCAACCACATCTCTTGCTACATAACCCTGCTCCATGCTCTGATCCTTACTAGCTTCCTGTAATATTCCCCCGCCCTTTCCCTCTTCAGGCCTAGGGCTAGTCATGGCTTTTTGCTGTTGCTCCTTTCTGGGAACTTCTCAAACTCAAGCTGGCTTTCTTAATTGGTCTGGACATAATCTCTTCATTAAGTAATTTTCATTTTAAGCTTTTTTGAATGTACCATCTATTTTCTCCCAGGACTTCGACTGATAGAGTAATTGGTATCAGGAACAGTGTTTTATTTCCTACCCTGTAGCATGTTTGTATGTTACTAAAGCATCTAGGGTGCTTGCTACTTGATGCTCACCATACCCAGTTAGAATAATAGCAGCAATATAATGGACCAGTTTAATATTTCAAGAAAAATCAAAATAATCAGACTCTTTTCAGATTATATTGTAATAGAGAAAAGGTAAGTTGTCATTGCCCTAATGACAGTGATGGGATACTGCTGTCCCTTGCAGATGAAGATGAATTGATTGGCATGAAAATAAAGTACTTTCTAAATCAACAAATGCATATTAGCTCCCAGAGGCTATGTTGATACATTCAGTAAGTATACCATATCTGAAACAGTGCTTGCAAATTGCTTCCCATGTAATTACATTTACAAGAATCCAGTCGTTCTCTAAAAGCCATCTGTTTTCTCACTAGCCAAAAGAGAACCTAAATGGGAGTATGGTATAAATCAGCATCCCTGCTTCTTTCAAATCTTCAATGGTGGCACAAATCTCTGCAATTACCCTGAGAATACAGTGTATGCTTTCAGCCAGTAGGAAAAATATGGTGCCATTCCTCTCAGAACATATAGGTCTGGGAGTCAAAGGTACACTAGCCTTCACACTATTACACTTAATAAATCACTTGCATAATTTTTGTTTCCTATCTTTGCAACCTTTGGCTTGCTGGGTTTGGATCTTAGTGCTCCAAAAGAAATGCTTCTACTAGAAAACACGGTCATGGTTTTATTAGTCAGGAAACCAAGAGTTCGACTTGCACATTTTAGGCTCTCATGCATTTGAGATACGTGTATTTCATTTCAGTGTCTTACAAAATGAGTGTCTTTCATAGAATATATTGAACTGGATCTAGAGTATTAAGATTGTTTTTTTGTCAAAAAACAAAACAAAACAGTAGTAAATCTAAAGCTATATTATTTGAAAAAGAGTATAGAACAAAGAGTATAGAATGGATGTCCTCATATTAATATTAAAAGGAGAGAAAGAAGCTACTATGAAACAAATACTCTCCAGGATTCCTGGTAAAAGAGTAAATTGGAATATACCCTTGCAGAACTATTTGGGAATATATACATCTGAAATAGGGGTTGACAGTTATGGCCCAATAGCTGAAAACAGCACACAGGCTATTTTTGTATAGTCTCTGAGCTAAGAATGGTATTTACAGTTTTTCATTTTTAAAGCTTTAAAAAAAATTTTATTATTTATTTTTGAGAAAGAGAGAGTGTGAGCAGGGGAGGGGCAGAGAGAGAGGGAGAATCTCAAGCAGGCTCTGCACTGTCAACTCAGAGCCTGACATGAAGCTTGGACTCATGAAACTGTGAGATCATGACCTGAGCCAAAATCAAGAGTTGGATGCTTAACTGACTGAGCCACCCAGGTGCCCCTGCAGTTTTCATTTTCAAAGGAGCCTAAGGAGAAAGGGGAGGGGTGAAGAGGGAGGGTGGGAGAGGAGGAGGAAGAGAAGCAGTGGCAGAGCTTTATGGCCTGCAAAGTCAAAAGTATTTACTATTGGGCTCTTTACACAAGACGTTTGGGGGCGCCTGGGTGGTTTAGTTGGTTAAACGTCTCACTCTTAATTTTGGCTGAGGTCGTGATCTCATGGTGGTGAGATTGAGCCCTGTGTGGGCCCCACATCCTGCTCCATGCTGAGTGCGGATCCTTCTTGGGATTCTCTCTCTCTCTCTCTCTCTCTCTCTCTCTCTCTGTCCCTACCTCACTCGCGCTCTCTCCAAAAAAGTTTTAATTAGAAAGAAGAAGTTTGCTTAACTTCCATTCTAAAAGGTTACACATGTTCCTATCCTTTAACCAGTAAAAATGGCTTGTGTACATCCATCCTGGAATAATCATTTTATTATTAAAGATCTATTAAACAGATATTGTAAGATGTCTATCAAAGTATGATGAAAGAAAAAAAGTGAGAAACTAAATGCCATAAACACCATATAGACCCTTCCTCGAAAAACTATTCCTCTTGGTTCAGGGCTGAATTAGACAGTGTGGACAACCAAAAGGAAGAATAACACAGAACTCCTTTCAAGTTCAAATGGATGGTCCATATTCTATTGTATATTTGAAATATTTTGTGTTTCTCATTCACCCTTCAAACTATAATATGCCCCCAAACAAAACAACGACGACAACAACAAAAAACCCTAGGCCACGAAATGCGTTTCATGTTTTCACATAGAAGATGAGAAAAGTCAGGATCTTTTCAGAATGTTCTGTTCAGCTAATTACAGTATAATCTTTTATGCTGTGAATCTATATGGTCAAATATAAAATTAACCCTAATCATGTTTAATTTGATGACTTGTTTTTATCATTTTTTTACTATCTGGAAATTGCCTTTTTTCCTGAGGGGATTGCTATTGGCTCAAATGTGATTTTACTATACCCTGGGGCTATTGTCTTACCAGAAAAACACAGCTCTGATTTAAAACGCATGTCAGTAGAAAAATCAATTTACTAAAAGAAAATTAACTTCATAGGCAAATCTTTCAGGAAAGCAATTGATCCATAAAGTGAGCTAAATCTATACTAAGAATAGAACTGAATTCATTATATATCTTTCAGTCAAGAAGAACTTATCACTATATTCAAGTTCATTTCTCTGGAACGATTCCACCAAACAAATAATAGAATAGGAATTTTTGAGTCTAGCATTTCTGAAGAATTATAAATAAGAACAAGATTGTCAGGAATGGTTTCTGAAGGAGCAAAGAAGACTGGCTGAATTGTATTGCACGGACAAGTATTTCAGAAGTAAGATTTTTTTACTGTGGGTTTACATTTTGTTTACATACATAGAAGTGGACTTCCTTGCTAAATTTTTATGATTTGTACTTAAAATAATAGTATGAGCCACAGCAGTGACTGGTTGCTAATGAGTGGAAGCACCAAATAATTTATTCTCTCTTCCTTTATCTGAAATGACAGCTCTTTCTATTAACGAGAGGGATGAAGAGAAAAAGCCCCAACCAGCCTAGTGTGAGGTTAGGGGAAATGATTTATCAGAGGATTTAACACAATTAAACAGGAGTTATACCCAAGATGGCTTTAGCCATCGAGAATAAACGAAAATGAAAACACTTTTACTAGGGAAATTGGTAATAGGTATCAATCTATTCCTGCAGCAATGAAATCTAGCCAATTTGATCCCAAAATAATTTTGCGATTTGCCATGGAATCATGGAGTGTCTGAATTAACTGAAAGGAAAAAATAATGAAGGAAAAAAGGGCAATTTGATATAAATTAGTAAAGATGCTACCTGTTGGAGGGATTTGACATTGTTGTCTTCATAGACATTTTTTAAAAGCCATTCATATTTTTAAAACGTTGCTAATTTAATCTTACTACTTGCACCATTTAAAGAAAATGCAAGAAGAATGTTGAAATCTCATTGTGATGGCTTTCATGGTGAGTAAAAGGTAGATTGACCCTCCTCAAGGGTTCTCAAAAATGGTGGAGTTGTCCTGGAAGGCAGCATTTTGTAAGCTCGGGAGGTGACCCAAACAGGAAGTACATGCTCTGACCTGAGGACCAATAAATGACGGTATCTCTTTCACTTCTTGGATACAAAGGACCGAAAACTGAGGTGTTAACATTAAATATTTTTATTCTGATTCTAATGATTCTAGGCCAGATGCTGTAATACTCTCAATGCTCAGGATGTGCTCCCACTGGGCAGGGTTGGGATTCAGGGGTCTCCCCCAGAGTTAGAAACAGAGATTTTCTCTGGGTCATTTTGAGCTCTTCCTGCCAGGAAGAGGCAAAGAAAGGGGTGTGTGTGTGTGAAGGTGAAGTTATGATTAAAAGGTAGCATGATTTATCCTAGTAAAGGGAAACAGAATCCCTGGGGATTCGGTGAGATATGAGAGGGGTCTGAAAGCAGGTTAACAGAAGATGAATCTATTAGCCTTGAGAAGAATTTAAATCCTACGGAAGCATCCCCAAATCTTCTGTCTTACCAAATCCAGTGGCCAAGTCTCAATCCTCATCCCATGGAACCTCTCAGTAACATCAGGCAGAGCTGAACACACTTTTATTTTCCTTGAAATTCCTTTCTAGAAAGTGCATCCTCAGCACTCTGTATTTCCTCCTAGTTCACTGCTTACTCCTCTGTCACCCTGCTGGCTCCTCACTCTTCCTCCTTACTTCTAAATCAGGGTTCTTAATCTCAGTACTGCTGATATGGGGGTGGGGAGGGGAGGAGGAGTGCTAGATGGTTCTTTGTTGGGGAAGGGTGTTCTGGGCATTGTAGGGTGTTCAGCAGCATCTGTGGCCTCTACGCACTACTTACCAGGAGCACCTTTTCTTCCTCGCAGGACAGTTGTGACACCTAAAAACGTCTCCAGATATTGCCAAGTGTTACCTAGCTGAGAACCAGGGCCTGAAATGCTTCAGTCCCCCCAAAATCTGTCCTAGGCCCCCTTTCTCTTCTTCATCTTTACTCACTTCCTTGGCCACCTCATCCAATCTCCAAGTTTTAAATACTGTCTAAATTCTAGTGACTTCCACATTAATATACCACCCAGACTTCTCTCCTGTCTCATGCAGGACAGCTCACTGCATGGCTATAATGAATCCCAAACGCTTGGTTTTCCTCCTAACCTTGCCCCTTCCTCAACCTTCCATCAATATTCACTCTGTTTCTAAGATTTAAAATGTGCTTCATTCTTGGATCCTCTCCTTCTGCATTCTACATACATTTTATCAATAAAACGTGTTTGCTTTCCACCAAATAGTATCCCAAATCGTATTGCTAGCAGCCAGTCAGTCTAAGCCACTATCTACTCTCATCTGACCAACTGAAATAATATCTTTCCGTTCTTCTCCCTTCTTCCATGCCTATCCCCTATAATGTTCTCCAAAAGCATCCAAAGGATCTTGTAAAAATCTCACACTGTTCTTCAGATCAAAACCCTGCAATGGTCTTCCATCCTAGTTTAAAAAACAAACAAATAAACAAACAAACAAAAGGCAATTCTTGGCCTAAAAGAACCTCACCTAATCTGACGCTGTCTACTTCCTTCTCTCCATCTCCTACCCTCTCCCTTACTCACTTCATGCATTCCTGCCACCTCAACTTTCTTGCTGTTCTACGTATAAAAGAACTTCACTCCTTCCTCTGGCATTTACATGGGTGTTTCCTCTACTGAAATCCTATCTCTCCGATCATCACATGGCTGATTTCTTCCTATCAGTCTGGTTTCTGCTAAAATATTCTTTCAGCCAAGAAGCCTTTGCTTCATTGCCCCTCTTCCAACATTTTCTCTGAAGTATTTTATCTGTAATACTTACCATTACCTGAAACTCTGTAAGTTACTTAGTCTCAGACGAAGTTAGGTTTAAGTAGACACAAAATAGGTCTCAGATGGGATGCCATGTGACTGGGATTGAACCGCTAGAATCAGCATTGGCAAGATTTCTGGAGCCATGTCCAGGCTCAGTGGGGAAGAGTCTCACGACTGATTAGCGATGCCTCCTCTGACACAGGAGGGAAGAGTGGTGGGGCAGGTGCCATGTTTTTGCCATCCTTTAACTAAGCCCTCTGATTCTTCGTTTGTCTGCTCATTGTTGGCAGTTCTTAGTCACTGGCATCCACGTCGATGTAACAAGAGAACAGAAGAGATGTGAAACTGAATGAGAAAACTTTACTAAATAGTTGCTGCTTTTGTAAAAGTTTTGGTGGAGGGGGAAACCACATAAGGCCAAAAGATATGCTGAAACAGTAAGTATGAATCATCTTTATCTCTCTTAACTCCCACTAGCAGAGAAAGAGGATAATTGCATACAAGGAAGAAGGAAATGACTTTAAAGACCTATTTATAAGAGAGTGAGATTATCTTTCTTACCTTGCCCTTCAAGAAAAGACAGATTGAATGATGAAATTATGAGATTACCCCTTGGAAGATACTTGAGACTTTGTCATTAATAAAACATTACTTTTATTTTCTAATTCCCTAACTCTGCTATTGAATGATTAAGCAAGGACAGGCCTAGAGACACTAAAGATAGAAAAAAAAAGGTGAAAGGATAAAAAAGGTCATATATAACAAAAACTTGCCAACCATCCAAATTCCTCTCCCCACTCTTAAGAAAGGTCAACTGATAGCCCTTGGCTCCTGACATGTAACTATATCCTGTTCCTCTTTTGATGTTCTCACTGAGAGGTATTTAACTACCCTTTCCTTGATTCATTAGATGGTCACTTCAAAGAGACTCCAAAAGAAGCAGCATTTGCCCAAACAACTCCCCTGTCTTAGTAAATCCAGACAAAACCCAAAAAGCAATTCATCCTAAATTTCACACATTATTGTCTTTGGCCCCTGTCAGTGACCTCAGCCGACAATATTGATTACCACTCTGCCTCCCAATATGAATCCTTCAGACAATCAATCTTTTCCCAGAAAAGGGAAAGAGTTATTCAGTCTAATGCCCCAAGACCTATGATTAACCCAAGAAGAAACCAAACAACCTAGCAAACTTGTCATAACTTGAAATCATTTGCATTCCATTTCTTACCCCCAAGTCAAGGAGGGAAAGATCCATAGTCAGTCTAGAACATGCTTCAAGGCCTTATTCAAGATAAAGAGGGGTACTCAGTTTAGTAGCAAATGTACTAAAACATGTTACTTAATTAACAAATGTCTCTGATTATTCTAATATGTAAGACAGATTTGTGACCCCATCAAATCAGAAGATTAAACCTTGAAAATGGCAATGTTGGTAAAAGAGCAGGAAAATAGGCACCCACTTGAGGAAAGCTGGGCAGTGCCTATCTGGTTCCCTAAGTTAGCTACAGCACTTCACGGGGTGCCTGGACATAGCATGTTCCGACTAAATATTTGTTAAATAAATAAATGAATAAATAAGTAAAAGTAATGCATGGATATTCTGCTGATGGGAGTATGAGTAACATTTAGAAGAACAAATTCATCACATTAAAATACAGAGAGTAGTCATACTTTTGACACTGTAATTCTTCTAGGAATCCACTACCAAATCATTCCTCAAAACTGCAAACATACAATGCAAAAATGTTTGTTACATTATTAACACACTGAAAAATGGTAAACAAGACAAAGGTCCAAAATCAGGTAAATGATAGTAAATGAATGGCCCGTTCTCTGGACAGAATAGTTCTCAATAATTAAAATAATACTTATAAGATATTTGACAAAATGGGGAAAGGTTTATACCTATTAAGCCAAATATTATGTATTTACATGAGTATAAAAATTTTATTTAAGCAAAGTAAAAACATATTAGACAGAAAAAATATCTTAGCAATTTTTCTGTGCACCATGACGATGGAAGTTTTTCTTTTTTATCTATCCTAATAAATCTCTTTATACTTTTCTATAATGGCCATAGAATACGTTTGTAATTAAAAAAAGGTAAAATTCCATATTAATAGAACAGAAATATTGTTTTCTGAGAAAAGTTATTCTGTCACACACATCATTAGGGGCGTCTGCTGGCTCAGCCAGTTAAGCATCAGACTTCAGCTCAGGTAATGATCTCATGAGTTCATGAGTTTGAGCCCCACGTTGGGCTCTGTGCTGACAGCTCAGAGCCTGGAGCCTGCTTCAGATTCTGTGTCTCCCTCTCTCTCCCCCTCCTCTGCTAGCACTCTGTTTCTCTCTCAAAAACAAACATTAAAACCAAATCATTAAGGTATGTACCCACAGCCCCTCACACTTCTCTCTCTTTTTTTAAGTTTAATTCTTTTTGAGAGAGAGAGAATAAGCAGGGGAGGGGCAGGAAGAGAGGAGACAGAGAAACTGAAGCAGGCTCCAGGCTCTGAGCTGTTAGCACAGAGCCCAGCACAGCGCTTGAATCCAAGAACCATGAGATTATGTCTTGAGCTGAAGTCAGAGGCCCAGCCAACTGAGCTCCCCCCAGGGTCCCCACTTCTCTTTTTTATTTTAATGGTTAATTATATTAAGAATAGATTTTTATAAGTGCAAATCAAGGCATTCTGATGACTAACACACCTTTTATTTTAAAATTATTAAATCTCAATTAAAATCCTCCTGCTTGCTATTCCTTCAGCCATTTTCTCTCTGTTATCAACGAAGATAGAAACAACTTGCCCATATTTTCAATCAACCAAACTTTTCTACATTAAAATAATTTTTAATGCCTCAGGCATATTTTTATCAACCTTAATGAAGTTCTAGAGATAACTCCTTTATATTTTCTTATAGTTGTCTTTGTAAAGCACCTAAGATAATAAATATTTGGAATAAATGAGATACGCATGTGAATTAGTTCTAGGTAATTATAAACTGCTATTCAAATATTAGTTTTAAATGTTTTATGGTATGAAATTTCTTAGCTTATATTTATTTCTGGTGGCATATTTCCCTCCCATTCTATGAACTGTTTCATTTCTTTTTCTTTTTTTTTAAAGTTTCTTTATTTTTGAGAGAGAGAGAGAGAGACAGAGACAGAGACAGAGAGTATGAGCGGGGGAGGGGCAGAGAGAGAAGGAAACACAGAACCGGAAGCAGGCTCCAAGCTCTGAGCTGTCAGCACAGAGCCTGACGCAGGGCTCGAATCCATAAGCCATGATCATGACCTGACCCAAAGTTGGACACTTAACCGATTGAGCCACCCACATGTCCCAGAACTGTTTCATTTCTGTCTTTTCCATGGTGCTTTGTATATGCCCTCTACTAATTACACTGATTTTTTTAATGTATACTGTAAAATGTTTTCAATCCTATAAAGGTCATTTAAGATATGAAAACAATTTTAAAAAGCCCTGTGAAATGCAAATCAAAACTGCAATGAAATACCACTTCATATCCACTAAGATGGCAAAACCCAAAAGGCAGATAATACAAATGTTGACAAGGACGTGGAAAAACTGGAACTCTTATACATTGCTGGTGGGGATGTAAAATGGTACAATAGCTTTGGAAACAGTCTGGTATATTTACTCAAAAGGCTAACTATACAATTACAATATGACCCAGCAGTTCCACTCCTGGTTTATATTCAAGAGGAATGAAAACATGTGTCCACACAAAAACTTGTACGTGAATGTTCATAGCAGCATTATTGATAATAGTCAAGAGGCAGAAACGACCCAAATGTCCATCTACTTGTGAATAGATCCAAAAAAATGTGCTATACATATATAACAGAATATTATTTGGCAACAAAAAGGGTAAATATTGAAAACATTATGCTAAGTGAAAGAAGCCAGTTATTGAATGGCTACCTAGGTAGTTAGTGGTTCCCTAGGGCTGGAGAGAATTGAGAAATGGTGAGTGATTGTCAATAAAAATGGTATTTTTAGGGGAGATAATGAACTGTTTGAAAATTGATTGTGGTGATAGTTGCATATCTCTGTGAATATAGCAGGAACTGTTAAATTGTACATTTTAAATGGGAGAATTGCACGGCATGTATATTGCATCCTCATAAAGTTTTTTTTAAAGACACCCTGCGAGTTATCATTTTATGTAAGTTGCTAGTATCATATGTTAGCATAACATTTTGGACAAAAACAACAACACAGAAAAAATATTTGTATCTTTTTACTTCTTATAGTTTTACAATTTTTAAAGTTTATGTATTTATTTTGAGAGAGAGAGTAGATGCCAGGAGGGGAGGGGCAGAGAGAGGGAGAGAGAGAATCCCAAGCAGGCTCCGTGCTGATAGCTCAGACAGATCAACGTGGGGCTCAATCTCACGAACCATGAGATCATGACTTGAGCCAAAACCAACAGTCAGATGCTTAACTAACTGAACCATTGAGGTCCTGTATTTCTACAAATTTAAAGAAATTATTTAATGAAAACAAAACACTATGTGATTAAAGTCTACCTGACAAAAGATAATCAGCCATTAAAATTATAAAACTGTAGGTAGAAAGATCACATAGAAATATAAAAAGTTTGAAAAAAATCCTAGGTAGGTATGAAATATATAAAAAATAAATAACCTTAGTCATTTAAAACACATATCTCTATGAAAAGAACTGGATTATGGAAGATTTTTATTGTCAGCTTTTTGGTTTCTATAGTAGTTTTTTTTATATGATCCTCTTAATTAAAAAAAAAAAGAATTTGCTACTGCTCCATTAAACCAGTAGTAAGCAAAGCAATCCAATAAAATGAAAAGGTTCCCTGGAGATGCCTAATGAAAGAGCATTGGGTTCCTGTGGGGAAGAATTTCAGGTACTAGTGTTAATTTAAATTCTATCACAATAAAACACTCCGATGATATCAGACACAACAAGGTGGTTACAAAAACTCCAGTTCATGGGGTGGCTGGGTGGCCCAGTGGTTGAGCATCCGACTTCGGCTCAGGTCATGATCTCATGGTTGGTGAGTTTGAGGCCTGCATCTGGCTTGCTGCTGTCCATTTGTCTGCACAGAGCCCACTTTGGGTCCTCTGTCCCCACCCTTTCTCTCTGTCCCTTTCTGGCTTGTGCCCTCTCTCCCAAAAAATTAATTGAAAAACAACTCCATTTCATTAAGTAACTGTTCCACTGGTACATCTGGTATTTTCACCCTAGTATTGATCAGGTACACGGTAACAGTCAGTGCTTCTCAATCCATACAAGTTTAAAATACCGTCCTTGTTCTAGAGCCCATACCTAAAAGTTAAGGAACAGCATAATATGTAATTAATACTTATGTAATACGAGTATACAGACAGATGCCATGAATGTGGTTCGCTTGGAAGGGATGATTGAAGCTGGCAGAAAATGAAGGGCATTCAGAGCAGAGGTATACAAATCCCGAGGGCTACAGCTACTGTGCTTACACTGTCAGAAAGGTTTGGCCTCCACATTACAGCTGCCCTCAGTGGGGCACATGTACAAGGAATGAGTTAAAGGCGGAGAGGTGCTAACGAAACCTCACATTGACAACAGAGAATATGGCTTTATTTTTTCACAGTGCCTCCGAGTTACAGGGGGTGAAGAAGCAAAATCCTTACAGGTAAAGTACAATCAAAATGCTGAATACCTCCAAGGCGTATGTACATTATGTTTCAAATTTATTGGTGTAAGTTCGATGCCTCATTTCCAAAGCTCGACCTGTGTACTGTGTGATCATTTGTTCATGGATTACTTACTTTCTGGCATACGCTTCCCCAAAGGACAGCTGGCTTCTTGACACAGGGTTCAATCCATGTCCACACAGGAGTTAAACAGAATGAGGACTCCTGTGCATTTTATAACTTAGGGCCACTACAAAGTCTGAATCATCTGTTGCTTTGAACTATCCAAGCATCTTATCCTTTTAATTAGTAGTTAATAGAAATGAAGCAAAACTCTGAAGCCAGTGAAACTTAAAAGTGTTTTTTTAACGTTTATTTATTTTTGAGAGAGAGAGAGCAAGGGCGAGCAGAGCTGTGCTGATAGCTCAGAGCCTGGAACCTTCTTTGGATTCTGTGTCTCCTGCTCACTCTACCCTTCCACCCCTCTCAAAAGTAAACAAACACTAAAATTTAAAACAAAACAAAACAAATGAACAAACAATAACAAAAAACAAAACAACAACAAAGAAAACAAGTAGAAACAGACATAAATTTAGAGAACAAATATGGCTCCCAGAGAAAAGTGGGATGGGGAGACAGGTAAAACAGGTGAAGGGGATTAAGAAGTACACATTTCTAGAGATATCTGGGTGGCTCAGTTGGTTGACATCCAACTTGGGCTCAGGTCATGATCCTGTGGCTTGTGGGTTTGAACCCCGCTTCGGACTCTGTGCCGACAGCACAGAGCTTGGAGCCTGCTTTGAGTTCTGTGTCTCCCTCTCTCTCTGCCCCTTCCTTTCTAATGCGCGCTCTCTCTCTCTCTCTCTCTCTCTGCCTCTTTCTCTCTTTCAAAAATAAATAAACATTAAAAATATTTTTGTAAGTATATATTTATAGTCATAAAATAATAAATCACCGAGATGAAAAGCAGAGCATAAGGAATTTATCATGATAAACACTTTGAAATGCTCATAATTGTCAAATCACTACATTGTGCACCTGAAACTAATGTAATACAATATGTCAGCTATACTTCAATTTTAAAAAAATGAATTAATAAACTGTTCTCAGGTTAAAAAAATATTGTTTTATTCTTCATCAAGTTAGAATTTGCTTATATTGAGGATTTAGAAAATATCTACAAGTTAAAGAAAATATAGTCATCCATAGTTTCCATATTCAGGGGTGATTTTTACACTATTTCAGTGGATTTTGTTCTGTGCTTTCTTTACCCAACTTTCGTGGTCATATACCTGGGTTCCTACGAAAACCCAAAAAATTACCCTGTGTCAGTACGCTGAGGCACCTTCCTTTACACCCCACCCACACCCTAATGTAAATAGTGCCACCGTCTCCATTCTGTTCCTACTCTCCCCATTCTGTACAGGAGCCCCTTGGATACTACTACCAGCTACAAGCAAGCACAGATTTACTGCATCGCTCTGATCACTGGGTATGGGATTTTTGGTGACCCACCGAAGGAGCCAGCCCCATGGCCGGGTCACCTCCTCCAGCCCTGATTCCTTCCAGACCATCCCTTAGGTACCACCAGATTTCAAAGCAGAATCTAACGATAATAAACTCCTGACTGAAAACTGCTCCTACTGTCCCTTTGATTATTCTCTTTATGCTTTGACCTGTAAGTGTGGTAAACCGGATAAATGGCCAACTGCCGACTCCTTAGTACAGGGACTTGCCCAGGTGCAGCTCCCCCAAGTCCAGGTCAAGATCCTCCCTTGTCAGCTCTCCATACATGGCCTCCTATGCTGGTTTCTTACCTCTTTCCTACCTTCCTGCTCTTTACGTAGTCCTGTTCAGAAGGTCAGCCTGGTTTCCCTCTGCAACTGCTCTGACCCAAGATTCAATTGGACCCCACTGCTGCTAGATGGCCTTCATCTGGGCACTCTGCAAGTGAGGACAGAGGGCTCCGCGCCCTCTGCCCAGGCCAGGCCTGTGGGGCATGACTCCTGTGAGCCCCTGCTTGCCCAAGGGGGGAAATTCAAGCAGCCCAGGACGCTCCAAAGAGTGGAACTTCAGGGCAGTGATATAAGAAGAAATAATTGGACTCTCACTTCCTGAACCTAAATATAAATACACAGAAACTAAAATCTGAATGTTTGCCAAGAAAGTTTCATGACAGAGTTGAACATGTAGTGCGCAGTCACTGGATTCCCGGAAGCCCGCCTCTGTCACATCTGTTCCTTTTCTGGAACACGTCACTGTGGGTTCAACCATCGGAGTCACCGAGTCACTTGTTTGTGTACACCACAAGAACACCACGCAAACATGAGTCTTTTCTTGCCTCATGAGCCAAACACGTAAGATTTCCTCCCCCCGCCATATAATCAACAATGCTCCCCTCTTGGGCACAGCCAGTAAATAAAAAGGGCTGCTACCATGTCTTGCTTCAACCATAAAGCCTGTATTTCTCATCACTTGAATGAATCAATATACACTCCAAAATGCCCATTAAGTACTACAATTAAAAGAAAAAAAATCCTACATCTGCTGACAAATGTAAGATCTTTGGCCTCTGGAAATTACCTCATTTTTCTCCCTGACTTCGCCTATCCATGTCTGATTGAAAAGATGCAAACATCTCTGTAGTTAATGGTCAACCAGCCACTGAAAAGTTTAGGGCTCAGGTCACTGAACTTAGCTGAGAAGGTATATTGCCCGTGCTCGTCTTTAATTCAATACATGATCAGTGTACTGATTTAACAAGTTATATGCACAAGGTCATCAAAACTTCATTTATTCTTTCAATCAACATACTGATTAAGCACCAGTGTGCTGGGCACTGAGTCATGTAACACAAAAACAACCAAGATAAGTCCTTGCCTTTAAGGAGCCCAGCACCCCATAGGGAAATAAAGAAGTAAATACATTTCTTGGAATGTAAATGTGTGAAGAAGGTAGTAAGGGAATAAAGGGTAGAGCTACTTAGGGCGGTTCCAAGGAGACTGGTTGGGGCTGGCAGTCAGGGATGGGATACTTCTCAGGATAAATAATATTGATACCAGAAGAAGGATCTAGCTCAGCAAATCAGAAGAGACACGTACACATAAAAGAATGTGTGTGCTCAACAGATGGTACGTGTTTCAATATGACTAGATCGTGGGCTGCTTATGGAAGAGATAGGCAAGGACCAGGTGGTTAAGGATGTGTGTGCCGCCTTGCTAAGGAGACTGGATTTCATCCCCAAGTCACAGAAGAACAATTTTTTTTTAAGAAATATTTTGATCTGGGAGAGACTTGATGTCTTGACAGCCCCCTCTCAGCGCCTCGCCCTTGCCTTTTAAAGGCAAATAATTCTCCCGCAAGCTACAATGCAAAGAGCACCTGAAATCCAGCTGGGGACAGCACTGAGAATCCCTTATCCTCAGCTTCCATATTGATGCTTCTGGCCATGT
The DNA here is from genome assembly GCA_004023845.1 of Helogale parvula. Lineage (NCBI taxonomy): Eukaryota > Metazoa > Chordata > Mammalia > Carnivora > Herpestidae > Helogale > Helogale parvula. The sequence goes on from PJEM01005956.1 coordinate 52,334, forward strand.
TTTTCGTTACCACTTAGGAGTCCCCTCTCTGCGATGCTGCTTGGTTCTTTACTGTTTGTGATGGTGATTTTATAGACCTTAACTTCAGGTTACAACATGGCCCTCCACCAGCAGACTTATTTGCATTGCTATTCATTGAAACTCATCTCTCACACACCTGCTTGCAATAATAGTAACACTAAGTTTCTCAGGTGGCTCTGGGCTGTGTTCAATGTCTTGGGGTGGATGGGGAGGGTAGTTTCTCACCTTAAAGGCAGATACAGGAAGACTAGAGATCTAATCATTTAGAAAGAAAAAAAAAAGGGACTCCAAATTTTAGCAATGTCTCTGGTCAATGATCTGTGATCTTCCTTAGCCCTAGTCACTTAAATCCCCATTTTACAGAGGAAAAAAATGGAGACCTAGATTAACTTTTTCCCTGGAGTTCATCTATAGACTAGGAAGCCTAATTTTCTCTTTCCATCTGGTTGGAAAAACCCTGTAGCTATTTCAAAATATCCTTGGCTCACATGAATTCTTGTTTCACCCAAGGACAAAACATAAAAAAATCTAGATGTGCATTCAACCTCCCACAATTAAATTACTTCTGCTCACTTTCTGGCACTCTATTCTAACCCCTCTCAGCAAAGCGGCTTGTGATAAAGCAGCTGGAAAAGGAAAATTCATACTGAGGCCCAAACATAGTTAAAAGCTGCAAAGATAAATAATACCAGATATGAATTTTTTTGTTCTCACAAAAGATGTACAATGGTGGGAGATGTATGGACATTGGAGATTCAGAAAGGTTACTCTACATCCACTTGAGCGGGTTCTTCATCTATAAAATAGAGGTAATAGAGATTCCCTAAGAGTTTTGTGAGGATTAAATGGTATGAAATATTTAAGGTACTTTATATAGCACTCAATAAATGGTTGTTAATACTTTTATGACCACTGACACTCCTGCTATTACTTCTACTATCACAATCAATGAAAGATGGCACGAAAGTCAATGACCTGCCTGTAAGCTGAGCTAATGGATGATCCTGCAAATAGTTAGAAATCTTCTACTTGAAATTAGAGTGAGCCTCAGGTCCAGGCATATGAGTGACTTATGTATTGAGAGAGAGGTGTAAATTTAGCGCAAGGAGAAAAATAAAGGATCTAATTTGGGGAATATTCCAGTAGTCAAAGGGGGATAGGTGTTCACTGGTAGAGTTTCTGAGTGATTAATACAGGAAAAACTGTTTTAACCACTTAGTGTTGGCAAACACCTTACTCCTCTCCACCAGGTCTAAGCACTGCCAACCCCCACTCCAAAAGACAGAGAAGGAAAACAAATCCAGGTGCCAGTGCTGGAAGCCAGACGCCCTCAGATTCTAGCAATAACAACAAAAGCATTTGTAATTTCCTGCTGTAAAGAAGACAATGCAGAAATCCTGCCTCTATGTAAAAAAGCAATTTGACATCTGGAAGTCATAGAAACTATAGCTGCATTTTGATAACTGGCATTTTGAGAAACACAGGGGCCATGAGATTTACAAGGTGCACTTATTTCTTGGAGTATTCTTATGTGACTGGGGTATGCTACTGAACAGCTTCTCCCCTCCAACCCTCAGATTATTTAACCTTGACAATTGTTGTTGGAAAATCTCAACTATGGATTGAACTCAATATCCGTTCCTTGCACCTCAATAATTAGTTGAATCCACTTCAGAGATAAAAATTAATAGGTCTAGAGAACAAGAAATTAATGTTAATAAATGTTCTGTGATTCCAGTGAGTAAACACCATTAATTTCTGATATGTGCTTCACCTATATCTACCAGAGATAGTTGCCACACCGCAAACAGCATTTTTGTACCATTTTGATGAGATGGAAAGGGCACACTTTAACTCCTAAAGGAAGAACCACTATAGCAAATAATGGTGATAAAATATACTCAGGGCCCTATAACAAGTTAGTGTTTGAACGAGAAATAAAATTCACATTTACCCTGTATTTAAACGCCTCTTCTTTATCTAATCTAGATTATTGGTGATGGCATGGATCGTAGGGAAGGGAAATAATACTCTCCTCTATGTTCCTAGAAAGAAAATCTCCATTTCCTCAGATCAAAATAATGACACAGCGTGTTGTGAATTTGGATAAACTTTTTCTAAACTGACTGATTTTGTCATAAAATGAAATCATATCAATTCCAAGCAAGTGTGAATATATGTGCATGTGTCTCTTTAAGAAATGTTTTTAGATCTCAAAACATAGTTTGCAAACTTAAAATTATTTGACTCATTGCCTAATATCTTTCATGGGAAACTTGAGCTTCTTCTGCTTTAATTACTAGTTCCCACTGAGCAATTATAACTTAAGGAATTCTCTCATTTGCTTTATTAATAACTTTCATCACAGTTTATTATCCACCCTGTTTGGAATCATTGATGACCCCCTTTCCAAACAAAGAGGTTCTCAAGGGCATACTAAGAAGTCCGTCTAAAAGATTAGAACAAACCAGGAAAATAGAAGGGTAGAGCTTCAAATGAATATCAGCAAATAGAAAGAAATGGGAGAGTAAAAAATGTCACTGTCCTCCTTAAGGTTGAAATTAATTTATTTTACATAACTTATTTTTCCTAGTTCATTTATCTAATTTGAATATAAAGTTAGAAAGTGTCTACCTTCCTACCGCAAAAACTTGTTTAATGGGATGAGAGAGAGTTCTTGTAGGAAAGAGGAAGTCAAACCATTGCTTTCTCTTGCATCCTAGTAATGTCCATATTAGATATTAAATGCAAAGAGTATTTTTTAATATCCTTCCAAAAAATTAAATACAATTTGCCTATCCTGGCTAAATAATAAAGATTAAATATTTCTTGATATTGATAGAGCATTTTATTACATCAACCTATCTTCAAAGAGCTGTATCAAATCTTTGTATTTTGAAAATATAGTCATACTCCTACTCCAGAGCCCTTATGATAAAAATAATGCCTCTAATGAAGATTATCCTTAAGCCTTCCTTCACACACAAAAAAATGAATAAACACACTAATCCTTAGGTTTTTTTCAACATAAGTGAGTGAACATAGTACTATTCAGATGGTATGATTTTTAAAATCTGAGATCAGCAATCTGCAGGATACAATTGGAGGACACCTGAACAAACTTGTCTTATGCCAAAAAATGACCTTTCACCAAGAATTCTTTCATAGTTCAGCCCTTAAAAACCAGCCAATTAAAAGCATTCAATTCCGATCATATGAATAGATTTACGCTCTCTTTCCTAATTTACACAGAAACCTTCCTTCTTTCCCCACCTGCAAACAAATGCATGGGCTTTGGCTTTCAAGCTTACCTTCCTCTGGGGCTACTGACCTCCTGTGTCGGCACTTCCAAATCTTGGGAACTGAAATCGACTGTCCATGTCTCGGGGTATAGTAGTAGCATGCACCCATGGTGCCAAAGGGTGGGGAGCCTGCGGTAAACATGATGGAGGGACTCTCAGGACAGCTTGAGAAGAGGGACTGTGTGAAGGATGCACTTCCCCCGCTCCATCATAGGAGCCAGCTGGTGCAGTGCCACCTGGGAAGAGACTCCGCCTCGCACTAATGAGTCAACCTTCCTATGGACAGTGGGCCAGACAGGTTTCACCACCTTTCCGTCATATTAAAGATAAAACTTTATTCAAAAAAAATACAACGATGTTGTTTGAGAGCTTCTTTTCATTGTCTTCTTTCAGGGAATAGGAAAAGGAATCCCTTTGCTTTTCAAAAGACATTTTCTTTTCTTTTAAAAATGTTTATTTTTGAGATGAGAAGAGAGAGCAAAGCAGGGGGGAGGGGCAGAGAGAGAGGGAGACACAGAATCTGAAGCAGGCTATAGGCTCTGAGCTGTCAGCACAGAGCCTGACACTGGGCTCCAACTCACGAACCAGGAGATCATGGCCTGAGCTGAAGTCAGACGCTTAACCAACTGAGCAACCCAGGTGCCTCCCAAAAGACGTTTTCAATGAAATACGGACTTAAAAATTTTTTAAATTTCATTTGTTGAATCAGCTCTCAAAACCAAGTCCCCTCATTTCTAAAAACTGACGATTTCTATTATAGCTGTCTTCAAAATGTGTTAGGGATTTTATTTCCTGATTTTGAAAGCCAGTCTCCTTCCTTGCCCCTATAAAATGACCTCCATCACTATACTGAGCCTCGGATGTAAACTTGGACTATGAAAAAAACCACTGTATAATTATCTTAATGAGACTTTGTGTTTATATTACATCTTTCATCTAAAGAGCTCAAAGCATTTTGCCAACATGATCTTATTAAGCTTCACAACACCCCACTCAAGAATGTGATGGTAAGGGTTATTACTATGCATTTTAATAGGTGGGGAAACTGAGAAATTAGCGATTAAATGACTCAATTTGAGGTCACAGTGCTGGCTGAAGGCACAGTTTGATTCAGGACTCTGACCTCTCTTTCTAAGGACATATCCAACTGACCAACAGGCTGAAATGAGAATTTGTTTTCACCTCTCGGGAAAAAAAAAATCTATTCTTTTGTTCTAAGGCTTTAAAAAGCATAAAAATAAGGCAAATATAAATGACTTGATGGTCTCAAATTATGGCCCATGTGCTGACTGCAGTCACTTTCTGCCCCTCCTTACCCATTCCAAAGACCACCACCACCTACCCATCGTGGGTCAGGCCACACACAGTGCTCACACTGTCCGGACAGAATGGCTACCAGCGCACTGTTTTCTATGCACAAGGAAGAAAGAGGTTATCAGTTTTGGCAATCCTATGCAAGTTCATTGTGAGAAATTCAAACAGTATGGAATTGTACAGTGCGAAAGCGAAACAAATCTCATGCCCCCTGAGGTTACCATTGTTACATGTGGGGACATATGAGTACACACGTGGAGTGATACCAGACCATATTTTGCAGCTTATTCTGGTTGCCTTTTCCTCTTCCGATATTGTTTGGTTAATGCCCTTTGTCAGTTGATATATATATATCTCAACAGCATTCATCTAACAGATTATATATCCATTTTTATGGAGAGATCCATACAAATTTATTCTTTTTAAAGTTTATTTTTGAGAGAAAGAGGGAGCACGAGCAGGGGAGGGGTAGAGAGAGGGAGACACAATCCAAAGCAGGGTACAGGTTCTGAGCTGTCAGCACAGAGCCCGACGCAGGGCTCGAATCCACAAACTGTGAGATCATGACCTGAGCTGGAATCGGTTGCTTAACTGACTGGGCCACCCAGGCGCCCTATACAGAAATTTATTTTACCCAATCTCCTTCCACTGGACATTTGGGTATTTCTTTTCTTTTTCTCCTATGCACTGCAATAAATATCCTTATATATTTAGCTTTATATATTTTTAAAATATTCCTTTTGGATCTACTTCCCATTTTTTTTACATGATCTAGGACTCTTACTTATGAAAATAAACTTGTTAATCTATGCACTCAGCTGCTGATTGTATTGTGAGCCTGTGGCTTTGGATGGAAATCAGTTCCCCTCTTTCTTCCTAACACTGCTTGGCAGAGACTTTGGCATAAGACACTAGCCTGCCTTTATCCATATGACCCACAAATGTGACCTGGAAAACATTCTGCATGGGACCTACAGAAAGAAGACTTGATGATGTAAGAAATCAAGGCATATAATCACCTATTGGCTACAACAAACAGCCCACTTTCTGCAAGGCTTTCTCAACAGAGAAATTAAATCTTGGCCTTCTACCAATAGGCAGAATGGTGGCTCCATTTTTTGGAATAAAAAGTATTTTGCTTCGATCAGATGCCTATGTCTAAGCTTGAGCGTCAAAATGACTGACTTTTTGGCACCTCTGCTCTCTCAGACCACTTGGGAGACTCGGTGTCCTATTCATTCAATGGCATTATCGTTTACAGTTTTGGGGGCCGTGTATATATTGAGAGCCCAAAAGGAGTGCTTTCTTCTCTCATTTCTGGTGGGATTTGCCCTGGTGTCATCCTTATGTCCACGTGGACATCCTGTGTTGATTATCTTACTTTCCAATTAAGTACATGGCTGACAAGCATTGCTTTTCTACTTTAAAAACAAAAGAAGAGGGATGTCTGGGTGGCTCAGTCAGTAAAGTGTCCGACTTCAGCTCAGGTCATGATCTCCCAGTTTGTGAGTTGGAGCCCACATTGGGCTCCGCTGACTGCTCGGAGCCTGCTTCAGATTCTGTGGCTCCCTCTCTCTCTGCCCCTCCCCCATGCATACTCTGTTTCTCAAAAATAAACAAACATTAAAAAAAAAACTAAAGAAAAAGAAAGCCATAGACTTAGAGCCACAACAAGCAAATCATAGACCTTAACTTACTCACTTTTTCTTCTATCAATTTATTCATTTCTTCACTTATGTACTGAAGCAAACAATGTGAACATATAGTCCCTGCTTTCAAAGGGCTGAGAGGATCATCAGAGCCTCAGCAGAGAAAACAGCAAATGAATAATAATTCTCCTGGAGTGCAGGAAAGCCTTCCTGGAGACTTTTATAGCTAACTAAACAGAGAAACAAACAGAAAAAAAAATTTCTTGCCAGCAGAATGAAGTACAATGCTTTCGGTCATATGGCATTTAAGACTTTGCAAATCTTCACCAGAAAAGCAAATAAGCTGAGAAGCCTTATTTTTAAGCATTCTTATCATATTCTATTTATTTCTTTCCTTTCTTAAACTTTATTCTTAATGTTTATTTATTTTTGAGAGAGAGAGTCAGAGCATGAGCAGGGGAGGGGCAGAGAGAAAGATACAGAATCTGAAGCAGGCTCCAGGCTCTGAGCTGTCAACACAGAGCCAAATGCGGGGCTCAAACTCACCAGCCGCGAGATCATGGCCTGAGATGAAGTCAGCTGCATAACCAACTGAACCACCCAGGCGCTCCTATTTCTTTCCTATCTTAAAATGTTGTGTTTTCTAGGTTCAAGTGATCAAGTAACTGGGCTCTTTTGGAAGAAACGTTATTTTTGAATCCAGTCATCTATTAACAATTTTCTTCTAAAAAGGACCTGTCAGGGGCACTTAGGTGGCTCAGTAGGTTAAGCGTCTAACTCTTGATTTCAGCTCAAGTCCTGATCATGCTGTTCGTAAAATCCAGCCCCTCATCAGCCTCTCTGCTGACAGCCAGAGTTTGCTTGGGATTCTCTCTCTGCTCCCCCTCGCTTGTTCTCTCTCTTTCAAAAATAAACCTTTTAATATATACATATATACATACATACATAAGACAGTGCATGCCATAGTGGGAAAGTAAGGTAGTTCACAATAGATTTCATGTCCATTGTAGACTATGTACTTCAGGTTCATTTTTTAAATGTTATCCCACAGCAAGTTTCCTGTGTGCCTTCTGGGCATCCAGAGTATATAAAACACAACAGGATCAACACCCAGGATACATCCTGACATCACCTTCTAAACAGTTCCACTCAATAACGCAGCAGCATGAGAATCTAATAGTCACTGATGACATGTACAATGTGAGAAAGAGAAACCGTGAAGTCTGTATCAAATCTTTAAATGCTGAATTGACTGGTGCTGGCCTGTCCCACTCTAAGTCTGCTCTTCTAGAGAGCTGCGAATTAGGGTCTTTGTCCTGATTGGTGCCATCATCTTGCTACATAATCTGAAAGGAGAAGGAACTTCTTGTATCTTATCTCCTACATGTGGGGATGGTAGAAAGTTGGCATAATACAGGCTTTGTAATCTTAATAAAGGAAACTTATGTTTATTTAGCATTCGCTATGCGCTAGACATTGCACTAAATGCTTTACATCTATTGCTTGAACCACCTTGTTAAGTAGTTACTCTTAATGTCACTTAAAAGTGAAAAGATTGGGGAAGAGATGATAAATAATCTTTCTGTGCTCACACGCCTAAATGGGTATGAGCATCTCCAGAGCCTGGCAGCTAAGGCTTAAATTTTGGAATCACCAAGACCCCGCTCTATCTCTCAATGTCAGCTGGTTAAGCTTTGTGGATCTATCTGTACAATGTTTTTCATATCTGCCATTTCCTTTCCAGCTCCACTTTGAGTTCTCATCAGTTTCAATCATCACCAACTGACCTTCCTTCTTCTAATGTCTTGCCACCCTTCGTTCTATTCCCTGTTTAATCTTCCTGGATCATGGCTGGGATCCTATCACCCTTCTGCTCAAAGGTCTTCTATGGTTCTTCATGGTCTATTATTAGGTAAACACTCCTTCACCTGGCATTCAAGGCCCCCTTACACTATACAGTATAGGTATTTGATTTAATCAACATTTGTCGAATGAATACATGACACAATCCAATGCTCACTGTATGCGGCAAGGTTCCTTAATGTAGGATATTAAGTATGAAGTCTTCAAGAGATAAATAATAAGGTCTAGAATCTGTCTAACACAGAAGTAGAAAAATTAAATCTAATATAATATATGGTGAAGGTTGTTGGTCAAACAAAGGTAGTTATTGGATGGAATATGTGCTTAACACAGACTTAGATATCCAAGAAAGATATGGCCCTTCTATGACTCTTTACCTCAATATGGACATATTTCTTCCTCTATTTGGCCTTTTGGCCCCACTGAGGAGCTGGAACTCCTTATGTTGCAAGTGACAGAAATCCAACTAAACTAATGTAAACAAAATTTATTAGCTCATATAACCAGAAAGTCAGCATGGCTGAATCTAGGTACTCAAATCATACAAGGAATCTCTACATTTTTTGATTCTGCTTTCCCCGTGTGGAGTCAAGGTAGTCAAAATAGCTTCAGAATTATGCCCTTCTAGCTTCATTTTCAGAGTTACTAAGGAAATGTCCCAGTTTTTTCTAGAGATAAAGACCCAGGATCACTCTCAATAGCATAACTTAAAAATGTGACCAACCCTGAACTGGTCACAGCAGCCAGGTGATGTGAATCCCATGGTCCAGTCCTGGATCACATGATCACCTCTAAATCCAAGAGATCAGCCTCATCCTCATCACATAAAGTGAAAAAGTGAGAAGTGGTTACTCAAAGGAAAAATGGGGTACTATTACCAGACAAAGGAACAATTAATTCCACGTGGTTTGAAAAAGCACTGAGGGCCCACTGTAAAAAAAGTTCTGACACACAGAAATGAGATGGAGGTAGTCAGGTCGCTATGCTGGTAAAGCTTCTCTGTGCCACTCACAGCATTTGTCTAGTACACAATACCTCTGAACATTCCTTTGGGTATATTTTTTTAATGTTTATTTATTGGGGTGGGGGAAGGGCAGAGATAAGGGGACAGAGGATCCAAAGCAGTGGATGTGCTGACAGCACAGAGCCCAACATGAGACTCAAACTCACCATGAGATCATGGCCTGAGCTAAAGTTGGGCACCTAACTGACTTAGCCACCCAAGTGCCCCTGTACATCCCCTTGGTCATTTCACCCACCTTTGTCATTTTGCTTCTTCATCAACAATGCTTCCCATGGCCCTACCACTTGGCAGGAGAGGTCAGTTGCAATGGCCTTACTGGTTCACCACCTGGGACTGAGTACTGGGATTTCTTTGAAGCTCCTAAATGATCCTAATATGTAGCCTGGGCTGAGAAAAGCACTTGGTCTTCACCATCAGCACATATAAATATTGCCTAAATCTTGTAGTATCTTTTTTGTCTCCCCTAATAATCTGTGGTCTGGGGGACTGATCTGAGACAGTTGCTTTCATTTTCAGAAACTAATCCACAAAGTTTGGAGCGAAAGGAGTGATATCCATAAAGCAAACACTACACTCAAAGCACTTCTCGCCCTTTCATTATGTTCTTCACACAAGAGCACTTCGATTCTAGATGGTGGAGGTGGGAGGCAAAAGAGGGCTTAATTTTTATCGCTTAGCTTTTTTTTTTTAATTTGGGAGGAGAAACAAATCAGGGAGCCCTGCTTGCTGTCAGGGTAAATGTTAGAGCAACTATGTCCTCCTCTCATCTTCTCAGGCTTTGATTTTCTTGAAATCAAAAGCAATTCAATGAGGTTATATGCCTGGAATATACCAAACATCTTCTCAAGCCCAATTCTATTCTATCATGGAATTTTGACATACCTTAGAGGGGCTGAGTTTCTCTGTATCACCAGTCTTTCTAAAATATCATGAGGGTACACAATAAGATTTATCAGGGAGGCCACGGGATATAGTGGAATACAGATTTTGAATCCCTGATCCAACACTATTAGATATGAATGCCCAGCTCAAGAAAGTTAGCCTCTCTAAGCTTAATTTTTGTCTTCTACAAAATGGAGGCAATAAATAACTTTTCCCTAAGACTCTTGAAGGGATTAGACATAATACAGAGAAAGCATGTGACACATAGTAACCTGTCAATAATTGTTAACTCCCGTCATTTGGGAAAGTAATTTTGTTTTAAAACTCAGTCCAGAAGAATAAGCTCTAAATGAAGAAAGACTTTTCCTGGATTGTACATACCAAGACACTAGGATACTTCATGTAAACAATTATTTAAAGAAAATATTGAGGTTTACAAATTAGTAGTGTTTGGTGTTCAAACACTTCTTGAATGTGGATATCTAAATTACAGTTACAAAATAAGAATAGGGCTCATTAAGTGTTCAACTTCGTAAGATGAAATTTTCATAAGTTTCCATAGTTTAAGTGACTGAGACTTTCTGCATGTGAATTTATCAAGGAAGCTTCTTATTAATAGTAAATGTCTAAATGTTGAATGTCTAAGTGTGATGGATTGGTTATTTATAGCCCTTTGAAAATGCCAGATTTCTCTGTAAAACCTATCTCTTTTTAATAATTTATAGTTGAGGGCTTTCCTTTGAAATATGTCATGAAGCTGAGACAGTGACTTCTAAAAATCTATATGCAAGATAACAATAATATTAATAATGATAATCTCACAGTGCGATTCTGAAAACCCATACAAGATAACACAGATGAAAGAACCTTGCCAAGGATGAAGCACTACGTAAATGTTACGCTTTTGCAGACGCAGCTGCCACAGCTGCTGACTAAAAGGAGTTTATCCCCGGTCACGAGACACGTCCGTCCTCTTAGAGACACAGTGTGTGATTAGGCTCCATGGGAAGAGGCAGAGAGTTCTCCCAGCTTCAGAGGAGGAAGACATGGACAGAGTGACCAAAGGAAGTGACACTGAAAGGGGGGCAGGATGAGGGGTTCAGCCTCCTGGATGGGCAAGGGTTGGACGCAGAGGAAATAGAAGGACACCATGGGCAGGAGGTCCAAAAGAGCAGCACAGAGCACTCCGAAATAAGGCAGAGCCTTGAGGCACAGAGTTTGCACGGGGAAGCAGAGCAGGAGATGAAGCTGGAAAGGAAGCTGGGTACCGATCATGGAGACTCGATACCTATGATATCCAATAGTTTTCCAAGGCTGTCCAAGTCTACATCTCTTATCTGCTGAGTATTTATATGATTTGTGGCCAATGTGATCATATGTCAGCCTCCCAAGTCCATTGAGAAAGTCCTACAAATTTAGCTGGGGTTTCTTCCACTTGTGCTCATCCTGCTGTGGGCTGGAGAGAGAAAGGAAAGCAGGAAACAGGCTGAGAAGAGAGAGCAGCAAGCCCTGGCAGCGTGCCCAGAATGGAGGCGGTTTAGCAGACAGGAAGAGAGGGCAAAACAGCAGCAATGTAGGCTGCAGGCAGGCTGGAGCAGACACCAGAGCAAGGGCGGAAGACAGATGACTGTAACCGCCAATTTGCAGTGCCATGAAACCTGACCTCTTCTGGATGTGCCTTCCCGGGGACTCCTCTGGCTCCAAAACTTTGGGAAGGAAAACCGATACCCATAAATAACTGTGGCTGTGTAACTGCGAAGTGGCATAAACGCTTCATTTTGATTAAAGGCAAAGTGGTTTTTCTGACAAAGAGGGACCTCTGCAGAGAGGGTGCACGCATGGTTACATGCATGGGTATGAGGAAACTGCAAGCCACATGCTTCGGAAAAGACACATTGAGCATGAGGAGCTGGGTGAGAAGAGGCAAAGGAGACAAAGTCCTGTCTGCAAGGAGCAAGGAGGAGATTTCACAGCTCACCTTCCTTCAAACAAAAGGAGGTCAGGTTGGACCTGTTTTCCTTCATGATTACGATCTCAAAATGAATCCAGTGGTTTGCTGGATCATCCAGACCCAACCATAGATATCCAATAATTTTAAGTAATGCCATGATTAACGTTCCTCTGGGTTCAAATCAGACCCTAAGACCCTCTAACCAACTCCATTCTGTCTTCACATGGACCATCCACTTAACCACAGCCTTGAGGGATGTACTCAAAGAACTAATAAGTTGAGTTAATTAATAAATCCAGATCTAACTGCAAACAAAACAACAAACACAGATCATTATTGCTCCAAGGATAACTGTCTTTATGACACTGAATAAAGATTTTTTAAGCACTAGTGAGCCTTTTAAAAAAGAAGTCAGGGGGCAGGACCTGAGTGGCTTAGTTGGTTAAGCGGCCAACTTCAGCTCAGGCCATGATCTCATGGTATGTGAGTTTGAGCCCTGCGTTGGGCTCTGTGCTGACAGCTGAGAGCCTGAAGTCTGTTTCTGATTCTGTGTCTCCCTCTCTCTTTCTCCTCCTCCCCTGCTTGTGCTCTGTCTCTCTTTCTCTCTCAAAAATAAACAGTAAACAAAAAATTTTTAAATAGAAGCCAAATGTGCAAGTGTCCTGAAGCAACTCAACCAGCAGAGAAGATGAAATCAACATATTTTTAGCTCAGCTCCATTCCAGCCAAAGTTCCTTCTCATTTACTTGATCCAAATCGCACCCCCCCCCCCCCGCCCCGCCGTCCCCCTCCCAGTGGGGAGTGAAACTTCCTCCTCAGGTCTAGAGGATCCCAAACCCAGGTGATGACTTCAGGAAGGTGTTGCTGTAGTGATGTTTCTGCCGACACCGATGCTGCACCCACTAGCAGCATCTGTGGAGAAGTAGGTGCAACAAATGTGAGACCCCAACCCTAGGTCTCCCTAGAAGGATAACAGGGATCAGACAGTGCTGTGCCACTGAGCGATCTCACACCTCTGCTCCTTCTAGAGGAGGAGTCGGAGACAGAAGGGGGAAAGGCAGCAATAGGAGAGGAGAAAGAGAAACAGGTCATGGCAGGAGGCCGAGACATGGAGGCAGGCCTGGAGACAGGAAGAAAGGACAGTAAGTGAGATGTAGGCTGCAGGCTTGTTGGAACAGAACCAGGAATAAGGCAGGGAGAGGAAAGAAGAGGAGAGCATGGTGATGAGGCCGGAGAGACGCCTCACTGAAGCACGATGGAGAAACAGAGACAGCGAACAACTTGACCTGGAAAAAGAGTGAAAAGCAGATTTGTAAATGACCAAAGAACATAATTCCTAACATCCTCAGAGAGAGTCAATGAGAAGCTGACCAGCCAAATATCTGGCCATGACACTTCGACAAGACCAGCAATAAGGGCTCTGCTTCTGGAAGGATTCTGAAGTGAATCTAAAGATTCACCAGCTCCTATCCATGCTGCCACAGCCTGCCATTTTTCACCAGTCAAAACACTCTCCACATCCTAACAGGGGAATTTTTATTCCTATGACGTTTCAAGGTCCATGTATAAAATGTGCCTCACAGAAGTTATCGTGCTCATTACACGGGGACTTCGTATTTTATGTAAAGACATATTTTACAGCTCAAGTAACACAACTCGTAATGGAAAGAGCAATGAGGCAACCCAACTGCAATTAGTTGCCAGAATTTTGGAGTTAGACATGAAATCACTCAGTGAAATCTGAAAATTGTAGGTTATAAATAAATGCCTTTAAATCTAAGTAATCTGTCATACTTTTTTCCAAACAAACAAAAGAAGATTAGTAAACTGATAATCTTTTTTTCTAATGTGTATTTATTTTTGAAAGAGAGACAGAGCACCAGCGAGGGAGGGAGAAGCAGAGAGAAAAAGAGAGAGAGAGAGAGAGACAGACAGACAGAACTCAACACAGGCTCCAGACTCTGCTGTCAGCACAGACCAAGAGATCATGACCTGAACTGAAGTCGGATGCTTAACCAACTGAGACATGCAGGTACCCCTAATTTTATTTTAATTCAAGTTAGTTAACATATAGTATAATAATGATTTCAGGAGTAGAATTTAGTGATTCGTCACTTACATATCATACCCAGTGCTCATCCCAACGAGTGCCCTCCTTAATGCCCATCCCCCATCTGGCCCACCCCCTCACCCACCTGCCCTCCAGGAACCCTCAGTTTGTTCTCTGTATTTAAGAGTCTCTTCTGGTTTCCTCCCTTTCTGTTTTTATCTTATTTTCCCTTCCCTTCCCCTATGTAAAATGCTAATCTTAACAGAGCTGGAAGAAATGTGGGGCTGGACCAGCAATGTATAAAAACAGCCGTGGTGAGATTTTAGGGCTTTGTCAGTACCCGTGCTCTCCCTCACTGCTAAAGTGAAACATGTATTTCTAACGATTTCAACTGACAGGTTAAACTGGCATTTTCTGATGTCTACTTCACGGCACGCATTATGCTAGACGCCCCCACATGCATGATCTCATCCAGTGTCACAACAGGCTACTGTGGTGGGTGTTATTACCCCAATTTTACAGACGAGAAGACTGACGCCAGGGGCGGTCACCTGGCTGGGAACCGGCAGAGCCAGGATACGGACCCAGGGCTCTGACTCCCAGTCTGTCACATTCTGTAAGATACCGGCCTGCTTCCGCAGTTCAGACCTCTGGCTGGAAAGGAAGGGACTCTCACTCAGCACGTAGGAGGGTGGAATGTAAATATTACCTTCTTATTCATCTACAAGCATGTCAGATACTTCACAATAAAAGTATGTATGGAGTAATGTAATGGACTGAAATATTTTCCTCCCAAATTCCTATGTTAAAGCCTTACCTACCCTTACCCACTACCTCAGAATGTGACTGCATTTGCAGACTGGGCCTTGAAAGAAGTGATTAAGTTTAAATGAGGCCATGTGCACGACCCTGATCCAATTTGGTTGGTGTTCTCATAAAAAGGGATGAAAATACACCAGGCGCATACCAGGGCTCAGAGAGATGACAACGTGAAGAGGCAACAAGAGGGCAGCTGTCTGCAAGCTGAGAAGAGAGGCCTCCAACCCGTCAGTCCAGAGCCCAACATGGGGCTTCAACTCATGAACCACGAGATCATGACCTGAGCTGAAGTTCAAACACCTAACTGAGTGTGCCACACACATATTCCAAATTATATTTAGTGATTATTTTTTAAAAATTTATAATTATCTTTGAGGGGGGGAGGGGCAGAGAGAGAGGGAGATACAGAATCTGATGCAGGCTGAAAGCCCTGAGCCATCAGCACAGAGCCCAATGTGGGGCTCGAACTCATGAACTGCAAGATCATGACCTGAGCTAAAGTCAGACGCTTAACTGGCTGAGCCACCCCGGTGCCCCTTTAGTGGTTACTGTAGACTTGTAGGATTGGGCAGTTTTTATTTATTAGTTTTTTAAATAATTGATGTGCTTCCAAACTTTTCTATAATGAGATATATATGTAAAATTTCCATAAAGACATATCTAAAACATACATGATATATCAAATAAATTTTTTTAATCAGAGAAAAAAAAATTTTACTCCAGAAGTCTGAGGAAATTATCGGGTTCCTTCTACCACACTGTAATTCTTCCACTATTTGCAACGGTGGTTGGTACGAAGATCAAATAAGATGTCCGCGCAAGTACACCGCAAATTACAAAGAGTCGTGTTGAAGCGAGGATGAGGATGGTGATTGTTTTTATTGGTGTCCATGGTGTTCTTTAAATCAATGTCGTTGAAGATGGAAATAGGTTCTGAAAAGTCTCTAATCATAACTGGTCGTCAGTATATGCATCTACTGTGTGTCAGCATGACCAATGGCATATCCAGGATGGCTCCTATGGAGCAGAGATCACATCACTGAATATTCTACATGATTTCTCACCGATTGTGAACAGGATACACAATGCCAAGTCCTTAGCCCGAGAAAGAGCCTTCAGAGACGCAGCCACCACTCTGAGTTTTACATGGGCAGATGGATGAACACCTCACTGCAGGCCATGGCTTCCAGACAACTGCCTGAGTGGCCACAAGGGTGGGGCACCAGGAAATTGATGAGGGTGGGCAGGGCAGAGCTTAGAAAAGTAGGGAAATGCAGTCAACCCTTATTAGATAAATGCCCTCTGGGGGTCATCCAGGCTCAAGTGACAGAAACTCTTCCAGCCCCTAGCTGTTACTTAAACAGACTTGAGAAAAGCTCTTTCAAATCCTGGGAGAAAGATACTGATCATTTGAAGCCTGTTAACAAGACTTTCCCATGCCTGCCTAGATCTACTCTAGAGGAAAGAACAGAGATAAGAACATCCAGGTCCTAGGAACTGCCCTGAAATGACCTGTGCGGCCCAGGGTAATCATTCAGACCAGTGCGGCAAGGGACCGGAAATAACTTTTTCCACAGCTGGGTCAGGAGAAGAAAGTCAAGAATTTCCTTTGTCTTCTTTTCTTTCTCTCCCCCCCGACCAATTCTCCAAAACTTGTCCCTCCTTCCCTCTCTTGCTTTCCCTCCTTCCTTTCCTGGCTGTATGTGCTTCTCCCAATTCTGAGAGTCCAAATTATCACCAGCTGGATATTTTCAATAAAGCCATACTTCTTCAAAATTATTCTATGGTTTCCACTTCTCTGGCTAAGCCTATAACAAAGATATCCTTTCTGTGCTTTCATACTCTGTACTGAGGAAACGGGTATTTCATTTTTTCTTGGGACTCCATTGTGATCCACTGTGATCTATGACCTTAACTAAAGATGAGTCAGCTGATCTTTCCCAGACCTCAGCACACAGACTTCATGTATGCAGAAGCTACCTGTGTGCAGCGGGGTGCCAAAAGGAGATGTTACCTTTCTTCCTAATGTAGCCCACTTTATGCCATTTGGAAAAGGAGCCCTAGACCAAGGCTGGCACAACATTATGCTATCCTACACCCAGGATACTCACCACATCTAAGAGCAGGGAGAAAAACTGCAACAGGAACATTCAAACCTGCAGCTTCCCAGCCTATCATTCTTCCTGGTGTGGTATTAACTTAAAAAGACTTGCTGGGCCCCCGTGATCTGTCTTCTAGGAATATGTTCAATTTCCTCTGCTAATTCCAAGGAGCCCAGCCACCTCAGCAATTCTACCATCAACTTCATCTCCTCCCACATGGTGTCTTGCCCAGACTTGCATCTCTTTTACTACACCCTCTGTGGGTCTCCACAGTAATCCAACGTGGAGGAGGAGCCTAGGGGGCTGTTGGTCTGTGAGCACACACCCCCCTCTACTGGACAAAACACAAAGGAACATACCCCGCTGGGAAAGCACCACAGAATTCTCCATCAGGAACATCTAATTCAGGGCCCTCACTTTGTCCACAAGAAAGCTGAGCCTACAGACAGACCATGAGTCAACAGAATGACAAAGGGAACTGGAGGCAGAGCACCACATCCCTCTGCCTTCCGTGTTAGGTGCCATCATTAATGCAGAACTACTTGCATCCTTCAAAAATACAACTCAAAGACAGGATTATGCAACTGAGTTCATGGGAGTCCTTAGGTTCGGAGTTAAAACACTCGCCAAGGCACAGCCATCGATGGAGAAGCAGGGTGTTGCCTGACGGAGCCTTAGACTGGGAGTCAGAGGACCTGGCCTCTAGTCTCAGTTCCAAGCCCCTGTAACCCATGAGTCTGGGCAACATACTTAAGAGTCTCTAGGCTTCCCTGTGCTCATGTGTGAAGTGAAAGACTTAGAACACACGACTCTCACAGTATGAGCCCATGAAGTCTATGATTGTAAATGAGCAGGCAAAGGAGTGCACACAGGATCACAGCATCATGGAGGAAAGTACATGGACTGGAATGCTGGAGACCCTTTGTCCTAATCCTGGCTCTGGTACCGACTAGCTACCTAGTTCATCTCTCTGGAACTCAGTCCTAGGAATGCAGATGAAGCTAGATGATCTTCTTGGTAGGAAGATTATACTTTCTCAATCCCTAATTTTCTACAATTATGAATAATAACTGTGAGTATTGATGCCTTCTTCAAAGGATCCTAAAGTCACAGGGGCATGTTCACATGTCTTTGAGACAAAGAAGGGAGCCATTAACCTTTCCACAAGTTTTGTAATAAATAAAACTAAGGGTACATACATCAGACAGATTGTTTGAGTTCAGAAGAGCACAAGCAGGTACACTTACTTCCAGCCTATGCATGTAGATGCCAAGACATTAAACCACAAAGCTTTTGTGAACCGTATGTACAACAAAACAGCAAGGAAACCACTGCTTTCTCTGAAATAATAGTAGACCTAATAGACTATGAAGTTAGATCAGTGATTCCAGTAATTTTAAGTGGGAGTATAGAAATTGACATAAAGTTAAAAAGAAGAGACAAAACCCAAACAATGGCAAGGTTGTTTCCTAGTGGCCCAAGGATGGCTCTAGAAGCAGTGACGGAGAAGATCACTAATCTAACAGGTCGAGCACCCCAACTACCCCGTAGATGACAATCTGTCTAAAAAGTGTGCTTGCCGTGCAAACACTGTTTCAAAAAGTGCCCCAGCTGCATCACACACCTCCACCAGCACCCCTGCCCCCACACCTGCTGGGTTGGGTGGGCCCCAGACATTGGGAAAAGAGCAGCAAATTGTAACAGCTTCATAACCAACAGCTGGACTGTCAGCCACAAGGTTAAATGGAAAGGCACTGAAAGGAAAAAGTTGCTTAACCTTTCTGACACTCAGTTATCTTGGCTTTTCTTTAAAAAAAAAAAAAACTATAAAAATCCATTTGAGCCACAATGTTTTGCAGCTAAAATAAAGACAGCCTACATTTGAAATATTTTCTTTACTGAATATCTCCCTTCAAATTACCTTCCAATCTTTTTTTATGGTCCGCCAGGGAAATTTTCTGGACATATTAGAATTAAAATGATGGGCTATTTGACCTGCATACAGCAAGACCAATAAACACTCTAGGTGCTAAATAAACAACCACTTGTGGGGTGGGGGGGCTGGTCCCTGAGGTTTGTCTACATATTTTTCTTCAAAAGGCCAGTGTAAAGTGTTGAGAGTCTTTGGAATCTCACACCTCTCTTTTGTAAAGATGCGTCTTCCTGAAAGGAAAGAGAGTACTGATTTCGAATGTTGCTACAAACTGCACAATGGCAGGAAGATCTCACAATAAGAGATGCCAGAGCACAGGATAACCCAGTTAGAGAGGAGAATGTCTGCTCTGTCCGGCTGCCCTCCCCAGTGCTGCTTGTCCTCGGGATCAGGTAGGAAAGGTCCCTTTCACACCTGACATAAGTATGCACTGTCCTTCTGAAATGTGAGAAAAGCAACCCCCTGAAGAGTAAGGAGGCCTCTTGGCAGGAGTAAAGCTGGAGAAACCAAAAGCATAGCTGGCAAGGCCTAGGGTAAGAGGCGACTCTCTCCATGAAATGTTATTGGAATCAATTAGGTAACTTCCTCGGGGTTAGGCAACATTATTAAAACATATTACTTAGGACTGCATAGAATTATCATTGTGCATTATATACCAATACTAGATTCCTATTCTGTGCTCCATAAAACCATGGAACAGACTCAGGCTGTCCCTCTGCTGCTCTCAGCCTTGTTTCTCCCCATCATACATACGCTCTGCTAACAGAGCACACAACTTACAGATTACTTTATATTTTGGGTGTCACCCCTGTAGAACAGATGTGAGTTCCATGAGGACAGGGACCACCTTTTTTCCCTTGATCTATTTTGTCCACTGCTGTGTCCACTACACTTTGCACAGTGATGAAGACATGATAAGAATTCTATAAATACTGCTGAATAAATAATGATTTCTGAATGCCTTGCAGATATAAACACAAATGGTCACAATGTCAGCTGTGTTCATTGTCACAGTATAGAGAAGATGGTTCCGTGGCCACATGGGACGTGGCACTGTGGTAAAGCAGGGAGGACAGGTGCCTCAACATCAAAGTCTTCCATCTGCTCTTTTCCTAATGGGTCACCCTCCGCATCTTAGCTCCGTCCTCAGTCACACGTTCAGGCCTCCCTGCTCAGGGACAGGACGGTTAGGAATCACACACAAAGCAAATGGTCTTGAAAAGGTTTACATCTCCTGGAAGAATATGAAAACTACACATTTCTGTGCCTAGATACTGCATACTCACAGAGACAAGCATAAGCATAAACAGAGATGAAAGTGTTTGGGAACAGTTTCAAATAGGAACAATGTTGGAGGTCATCAGGCAGATATGACTGCAGGTTGCAGGCAATCAGAAGCTCCTTTTCCCTTCCCCCAACCCCCGTCCTTGGAATACACATCCTGCCTACTGTCCTCACGCTAGTAGCGATTTCAAAGACGCAGACTTGAGAAAGCAATGTGTTGCTCAGACCAGCTGAATGGTACACATGACTAAACCCAGTTACGGCCTCTATATAAGCTTTTAAGATTCAGGTGGGCAGGCATGGAGAGCTACCTGTCTTGAGGCCATGGAAGACAAACCTCATACCTAAGTTCCCTTGCTCCTTAAACCCACCACCTACCCATCTGGAGTGGCCTGCCTCTCTCTTCAGTCTCTCCCTGTCCTCCATGTATGGGGCCCAGTTACAGATTTCACCCAGGGGACTCCCAAGGTTGCAAACCAACAAACAAATAAAAAGTATGGGATAGTTCTTAAACTCCTGCTTCCTAATTTTAAACCATGATATTTCAGGAGGAAAGTGGCTAAGCAAGTGATTTTCTTGTTGAACAATGTTATAATTATGTCCTTTTGAAAACAGAGCAAGGCTCCACCGGGTTTTGGATCCAAAATTTGTTCATATCAAGACAACCCTATCAAAAGAATATTTTATCATCTGTTTTAATAAATGTACTTTACTGCTATACTGAATGCAAATCCGTCAAATCCTTTCTGGATCAAGGCATGACATAAACCAAATAAGTTATTTTTTTAAAAGGCAGAGAGAAATATAGCCACCCACCTCACGGGGATTTTTGTGAAGATCCAATGATGATGCATGTGGGAGTTCTATGTAAGCAGCAGTGTGCATCCACAGGTATCACTGCAGTCGGCGGTTCTTTTTGGCACGTTTTTTTAATTGAGGTGTAACTGACATACGATATTATATTAGTCACAGCTGTACAACATAGTGACTCAACATCCGTACACATTGTGAAATGGTCACCACCGTAAGGCCAGTTACCACGGTCACCACACAAAGTCAATACAATATTACTGACTGTATTCCCTATACTACACATTACATCTTCATGGCTTATTTTATAACACGTTTGCATTATACACACTTGTAGTTAAAAACTCTTAGTTTGTACATCTTGATCCCCTTTACCCATTTTGCTCCCATCAAACCCGCTCCCCTCTGGCAACCACCGATCTGCTCTCTGTGTCTATGAGCCTGGGTTTTATTATGTTTTGTTCGATCATTTTGGTTTTTCTTGATTCCACACATAAGTGAAATCATGTGGTATTTGCCTTTCTCTGTCTAAATTATTTCACTTAGCATAATACACTGAAGGTTCATTCATGTTATTGCAAACAGCAAGGTTTCCTTTTTGTATGGCTCAGTAATATTCCATTGCCTATGTATACCACAGCATCATCCATTTATCTACCAACAGATGCTTAGATTGTTTCCATATCTTTGCTGTTGTAAATAATGCTGCAATAAA
Organism: Helogale parvula; assembly: GCA_004023845.1. NCBI lineage: Eukaryota > Metazoa > Chordata > Mammalia > Carnivora > Herpestidae > Helogale > Helogale parvula. The sequence goes on from PJEM01005956.1 coordinate 74,053, forward strand.
CATAGGGGTGTGCATATATTTTAGAATTAGCATTTTTATATTCTTTGGATATATACCTAGGAATGGATTATTTTGTAGTGTTTATACAAGTGTTGAATCACTGTTGTACAGCTGAAACTAACATAAATTGTATGTAAATTATACTTCAGATGGCAGTTCTATTTTTAATTTTTTGAGGTACCTCCACACTGTTTTGCATTGTGGCTGCACCAATTCACATTCCCACCCATAGTGTCTCAGGGTTTCTTTTCTTGCCAACATTTCTTATTTCTTGCCTTTGTGATACTAGCCATTCTAAAGGTGTGAGGTGATATTTCATCATAGTTTTGATTTGCGTTTTCCTAATGATTAGTGGTGTAGGCATCTTTTCACTGGCCTGTCTTCTTTGGGGAAAAAATGTCTATTCAGATCTTATGAAATCTTTTAATCAAATTTTTTTTTGTTATTGAGTTGTCTGAGTTCTTTATATATTTTGGCTATTAGCCCCTCCTCAGATATGTGATTTGTAAGTATCTCCCCACATTTAGTAGGTTGCCTTTTTGTGTGGTGGTTTCCTTCACTGTGCATGTTTTCTAGTTTAATGATGTAGTTTGATATTTTCTGCTTTTGTTTTGCTTGCCTTTGGAATCAGGTCCAAAAAATATCACTAAGAGTAATGTCAAGGAGCTCACCACCTATATTATCTTCTAGGAGTTAAATGGTTTAAAGTCTTACATTCAAGGCATCAATCTGTTTTAAGTTAACTTTTGTATATGGCGTAAGATAGTGGTCCTGTTTTCCTGGCACCATTTATAGAAGACTGTCCTTTCCCCATTGTGTATTGTTGGCTTCTTTGTCATTAATTGACCATATATGTGTGAGTTTATTTTGGGGCTTTCTATTCTGCTCCATTGATCTACGTATCTGTTTTTATGCCAATATCATACTGTTTTGATTACTATAACTGCATAGTATAGTTTGATCAAGGAGCATGATACTTCCTTCCAGCTTTGTTCTTTTCAAGATTGCTTTAGTTATTTGGGATCTTTTGTGGTTCTACCTCTGTGAAAAATGCTATTGGAATTTTTATGGAATTGCAATGAATTTGTAGATTGCTTTGTGTAGTATGGACATTTTAGCAATATCAATTCTTCCAATCCATGAGCACAGAAAGTCTTTCCATTTATCTGTGCCTTATTCAATTCTTTGATCAATGTCTTATAGTTTTCAGTTAAAAGTCATTCACCCTTTTGGTTAAGTTCATTCCTAGATATTCTATTCTTTTTTGATGCAATTGTGAATAGGAGATCTCTCTCTCTCTCTCCTTAAAGTTCTGTTTACTTAAGTAATCTCAACACTCCATGTGGGGCTCGAACTCAGGACTGGAAGATCAAAAGTTGCATGCTCTTCCAACTGAGCCAACCACATGCCTTGGGATTTTCTTTTTTAATTTCTCATTCTGATACTTTGTTATTAATGTATAGAAATGCAACAGTGTATATGAATTTTGTATCCTGCAACTTTACTGACTGCATTTATTAATTCTAACAGTCACCAGTAGAATCTTTAAAGTTTTTGTATATAGTATGATGTAATCATGTCAGTTTTACTTCTTCCTTTCCAATTTAGATGACTTTATATCCATTTTTTTGCCCTTTTTCTTGGTGAGTTTAGCTAAAGGTTTGTCCATTTTGTTTATCTTTTCAAAGAACCAGCTCTTGTATCAGTGATCTTTTTTTTTTTTTTTATCTATTTAGTCTCTTTCATTTATTTCCACTCTGATCTTCATTATTTCCTTACTTCTACTAACTTTAGCTTTCACTTGTTCTGGTTTCTTTAGGTGTAAATTGTTTGAGATCTCTCTTGTTTCTTGAGGCAGGCCTATAATCCCATGAATCTCCATCTTAGAACCACTTTTGTTGTGTCCCATAGATTTTGGTATGTTTGATACGTTACATTTATTTTCATTTATATCCAAGTTTTTTTTTAAAATTTCTCATTTGATTTGCCCTATGATCCAGTAGTTGTCAGTAACATGTTGTTTAATCTCCACATATTTATAGTTTTTCCAGTGTTGCTTTTTTTTTTTTTTAAGAGAGAGAGCATGAGCATCATGTGGGGAAGGGCAGAGAGAGGAAAAGAGAATCCCACACTCCCCACACTCACCATGGAGCCTGATGCAGGGCTCCATCTCACAACTGTGAGATCATGACTGGGTTGGAATCAATAGGTGGACACTTAACCATCTGAGCCACCCAGGTGCCCCCCCCTTTTAATGTTTATTTATTTTGAGAGAGAGAGAACATGCAAGCAGGTAAGAGGCAGAGAGAGAGAGAGGGAAAGAGAGCCCTTTATCAGGCTCTGCACTCAGCATGGAGTTGGATCCCATGAACGGTGAGATCATGACCTGAGCTGAAATCGAGAGTTGGACGCTTAACTGACTGAGCCTCTCAGCTGTCCCGCCTGCGTTGTCCTAATAAATGATTTCTACTTTCATACCATTGTGGCTAGAAAAAGTGCTTGAGGGGCACCTGGGTGGCTCAGTTGGTTAAAAGTCCAGCTTCAGCTCAGGTCATGATCTCACAGTTCGTGGATTCGAGCCCCATGTCGGGCTCTGTGCTGGCAGCCTGTCTTCAAATGCTGTGTCTTCCTCTCTCTCTGATCCTCCCCTGCTTGCACTGTCTCTTTCTGTCTCTCAAAAATAAATTTAAAAAAACATAAAAAAAGAGAAGGTGCTTGATATGATTTCAATATTCTTGAATTTATTGAGACTTGTTTTGTGGCCTAACATATGATCTTGGAGAATGCTTCATATACACTTGAGAAAAATTTGTATTCTGCTGTTTTTGGATGGAATGTTCTATATAAATATAAGTCCATGTGGCCTGATGTGTCACGTAAGGCCAGTGGTTCCTTGTTGATTTTCCACATGGATAATCTATCCACTGATGTAAATGGTACAGTTGGTGGCTCTTATCCACAGCTTCTTCAGCCAATGCCACCTCTGCCTCCCCCCATCTCCTGTTGCAGTGAGACCCTTGACCATTGCCACACCACTCTGCACCTATACCACTCTACCACATTTGCCTCTTCTAGTTGAAAAACAAAGACATGCAAGAAAGGAATTTAACAAGCATCTGGAATTCTATCTTCTTTCTCTCTGCCTACTTTGCATGAAAAGAGTACTTATATACTCCTAAGAAGAAAACAGAAACCGCTATGATTCTGAACTAACATAGTCCCCCCAAAGAGCAAGTATGGCCAAGACTGATCAGGAAAACCCCTATTTAAAAAAATGTTTATTTACTTTTAAGAGAGAGTCAGAGACAGAGACAGAGAGAGAAACCAAGGTGAGGCAGAGAGAGAGGAAGACAGAGAATCCCAAGCACAGATGGCACAGAGCCCAGTGTGGGGATTGAACCGTGAGATCATGGACTGACGGAAACTAAGACTCAGATGCTTAACTGACTGAGCCACCCAGGTGTTCCAGGAATGAGCCCAAGGGACAATGTTTAGTGATAGCACCAGGGATATATCCTGGCATCTATCTTTCTTCTTAAGGAAAGATTCTGATTTCTGTTCATACTCCAATCAAGAAACTAATTGTCCTCCTAAAAGTAAACAATGTATTTCCTTTCAACATGCCATGTGAAGTGTTAACATGTGTCACTGGGGAGTGACCTCTCTATGTGTTTGTGGGCCTTGGGAAACCAGGGGAGCCCCACGTGCTCTCTGCCATGCGGCCTGTTCCACAGACTGGCCTCCCTCTCTGTTCTCGCTCCATCCCCCTCGCCAGCGAAGGAAGGGACAGTGATGAGATGCAGAGATGAGGGACAACAGTTGCAGTTGGGTCACGCCTGGGTTTAACTCCAGGTTCTGCCACTTAGCTGAGTGACCCTGCAACTTCTCTTCCCTGACTTTCTGTTCCTCATCTGTAAAATGGGAATAATAAAAACTATTATATAGATTGTGGCTCAAATGAAATATAATATTTATCAAGTGTTCACTTCAGTGCCTGGTACATAGTGCTCAATAAACAACGACTGTCGCAGTTATTGTTTTTTTGTTTGTTTGTTTTTTAAGGGTATTTTGTGGTTTGTTTTTTGTTTTTGCCAATGTCTGTAGACCTGACCTGTTTGCTAAGGTGCAGGCAGGGCCAAAGTCAATACAGAAAAATGAAAGGAATGGAGGAACACGAGAAGAGAGCATGAGCAAATGCCGACACTGGGGAAAGGCCTCCAGGAACTGCTGTGTCAGTGGGAACACTATCATTGATTGTCTGCACTCGTGGGGGTTAGATTTCTATCAGGAAATCTAAAGAGGAGTAGGCTGAAGACGCATCACTAACTCCGGGCTGCCGGACTCCGCAGATCTTGTTCCGTATTGCCATTAGCTTCCTCCTGTTTCATTTTCCTTCCCTTGTGCCAATGCCATGTGTCGCCTATTGCACACATCATGTTCCTGTGCTCCCATCATTTTCTCCTTGGCCGTTCCCTCCCCCAAGAACCACCTGGTGTGTTCCCCAAGACCTTCCCCAGGGAGAGACAGTTTTCCTCTTGTCTAACCCCTCAGTGTGAGCACAAAGAAGCTTGAATTAGCCAACCAATTCCGCATTTTTATGGTTTACTAGATAACCTGATTCTTCTTTGCAGTGAGGATACCATTGCTATCCATTAAACTTGGTACACAGCTTTGATTATTCTAATCAATGGGATTCTTCGAGTATGAGAGCTCTGAATTAGAGCTCCCACACTCCGTCAGAGCTTATACCACTATGCTTTGTCTCCCTGTTGATGAGGAGGTGATGGCCACGGCAGGGGTGGAGGCAAGAGGAAATGTTCGGGGAAATGCCAAGAGCAACGGGTCTCAATTTCTACTCTGGGCTTTCACCATCTCTGACCTAACCTAGAAGTCACCTCATGTTTCAAGTCCCTGGATATCTTTTTCATGCAATTTCATATCTTATCTATTGTCAGAGAGTGCCTGGGCCTCAGTCATCCCACAGAATGTTGCTGTCCCCCGAGATGGGAAATAGATGTAAAGTCAGAGAAAAACAGAGACAGAAAGAGAATGAGAAAGATGGAGAGGGAGAGGAAAAGGGAGAGGAAGATAGGAGGAGAGCACGCTCTTGAGAGAGTGCTCAGCCACAGATCACACTCCAGACTGCAGAAAGGCTGCTGAGGGGCCTGAACCCTCACCTGAATGCACAGGGTATCAAGAACAGCAGGCTAGAGGGGCGCCTGGGTGGCTCAGTCAGTTGAGCGTCTGACTTCAGCTCAGGTCATGATCTCACAGTCTGTGTGTTCGAGCCCTGCATTGGGCTTTGTGTTGACAGCTCGGAGCCTGGAGCCTGCTTTAAATTCTGTGTCTCCCTCTCTTACCTCCCCTGCTCACGCTCTGTCTCCCTCTCTCTCAAAAATAAATGTAAAAAAAAAAAAAAAAAAAGAACAAGCTAGAAAGAACCTTCCTGACAGATCACATATTGAGGCTCCTTTATATCACAGGTAAGAACGATGAGGTTCCTGGGAAACTGACTTATCAAGAGTACCCAGCAAGGTGATTAGTGGTGAAATGAAGACTAAAAGCCAGTTTGCTGGGACAAGATGGAAGCTTTTATAAAATTTAAAATCTAGTGTTTGCTACTTTTCTCTGAGAAGAATGTCTCCTGTGTGTGTGTGTGTGTGTGTGTGTGTGAGAGAGAGAGAGAGAGTGTGTGTGTGAGTGTGCACATTAAGGTTTCCCCCAAATTTCTAATGAACATTTCCAAATTACACAAAAAGAGAGAGAACCATTAAATGCAGCCACACAAATGCATTACCCCCAGAACAACAACTATCCAGATTCTGGCACACTTGTTTCATCAAATCCTTATCTTTATTTTAACTTAAGTGTTGCAAAAGCATTCCCAGACCTTGTATCATTTCACCCCTACGCACCTCAGTGTGTGTCTCTTTTCAAATACGGCTATTTCTCATATCAGTGATTCTCACGGTTGTGCTGGGTCCCACCCCCAGGGTTTCTCACTCAGTAGGTTTGGGGTGGGGCTGAGAATGTCCATTTCTAACGTATTCCCAGGTGATGCTGGTGATGCTTGTCAAGGCCACACATTTACAGCCACTGCCTTACATACTCAAGATGCCAATTTCGTACCTAACAAATTTCATAGTAATTCCTCAGTATGATCAAGTATCTGGTCCATATTCAATTTTCCTGATTGTCACAAAAACGCCTTTTTACAGATGGTTTATTTTAATCACCTTTCAAACAAAGTCCATACATTACATTTGGCTGCTATGTCTCTTATGTTTCTTTCATATATTTGCCAGACCAATCAGTCTTCCCTCCCCTTGCCCCCAATCGGTCTCTTTTGTTTAATGTTTTATAAACTCAGAAGTTGCTAAGAGATCAGATCTTAATGGTTCACACCACAAAAAAGAAATGATAATTATATGATGTGATAAAGGTATTATCTAATGCTATGGTGGTAAATCATACTGCAATATATAAAGGTATCGAATCAACACACTGTATGCCTTACACTTACACAATGTTATTTGCTAATTATATTTCAATTAAAAAACACACAGTACAGTTCCATGTACGAACTTATCCATTTGCTTGCTCATGGTGTTGCTTAACATATTCCTTTACTTCCTGTGAGCTGGAAGTTAGCCCTGCATGTCTGATTACCTATAGATTAAATGCTTTGTCAAGAATCGCATAGATGGGGCAGTGTGTAGCATCAAGGTTTAGCTATTAAACTCAGATCTGGGACATACAGTTTTATATGTCTGGATCATACATTTAAAAATATTACCTTATCTATTTTTAAGCCATTTAAAAATAATCCATGCCCTTTATACCCAAGCATACATTCATCAATTGGAGCTTCATGGATCCATTTTCTGCCTAAGAAAGGAAGTAATTCCTCAGATTCCTAAGGAAGCCTCATGCCTGGGACCCAGTTCTTGATCACAGTGGTCAATTCACACGCTCAACCCATGTATAATAAAACCCTTCATAAGCTAACATTTATTCCAGGAAATGCCAACAATCTGATGAAGAAAATGATTTTGTTTCCAAACAAACAAGGCCGCTCTATGGAGCTACTGCTGTCTTGAAATCCACCTGTCAGCTCCTAGGATCCTGGCAGAAACACCCTCTAGCACACCCCGCACAGGAGCCGCCTGCCTCTCAGTTTCCCAGGTGGGTGGGCTGCTGTGGATGGTACCTGAGCCGAGGAAAAACAAAACAAGCTGTTTGGGTATGAAACGGGATCTAATAGAAATAAGTGACAGGAATGAGACAGCCCGGAGACTTCTTACTGAGAATAAACTCCAATTCCTAAAATCTAAAAAAGCATAGATGGTATTTAAGTCATCTTGGTAGATTAGACTTCAAGCAAAGTGGTTTACAGTGGCAAAATGACCTTCCAGTCATAAAAGAGCACTTACCTAATTGAACAATTAACAACAACAACAACAAAAAATTAAAGGATAAATACACAGAAGCCAAAGGCTGTACTGTGCTAGAGCCCTCCTTGAGCTAATCTCATTTCCTCTCCTGCACCCTCACAGGCACGAGATGGTGGGAAAGGCTCAGACTTCTCGGGGTGAAATGAAATTCCATGTAATTAGCCCAGCACAGTTGGGGACGCTATAACAAACGTTAACTCCCTATGTCTCATTCACTCTATGTTATGAACCTTACTATTGGCTGTTCTAGAAACTGATGCCCAGGGAAGGGAGAAAAGAAGAGCTGGGTTCTGGCAGTCAGTGGATTATGATGAATAGATTCCTCTAATCTCCTTTCCTGTTGAAATGGGGGAGCAGCTTGAGAGGACATACTGGTAAAGATAAGCAGAGATCATTTAAATTGTATATAGTGAAGACCATTTTCACAGTCATTTTTAAAAAAATAACTTTGAGGGGCACCTCAGTGGCTCAGTCACCTGAGCATCCAACTTTGGCCGAGGTCATGATCTCATGGCTCACGAGTTCGAGTCCCACATCAGCTTGCTGCTGTCAGCTCAGAGCTCGCTTGGGATCTCCTGTCCCTCTCTTTCTCCCTATGCCCTGCTTGCACTCTCTCAAAAATAAATAAACATTTAAAAATAAAAAATAGCTTTGGATTGTAATAATGGTTTCTGGGCAGCAGTGGGACATTGATCGAAAACTTAATTTTCGACAAGGATTTTCACAGGCAGGAATGAAATGCTTCAACAATGCAAAGTGATATTTGTTGAACCAGTAAACAGTACTGTTGGTAAAAAATTATTTTGTTATTAGCAGTTTTTAACATTCTTATACTCACTTTTACAAAAAGCATTGGTTCTGGTTTAATGCATAACACACCTGGTTAGAAATAATCCTTGTGAAAGCAGCACTCTGAAAACAGTAAGAGCTACTGTTTATTCACTTGTTTTGAGCATCAAAATCTTGTTTATAATCATCATATAAGGGCTTTTAACCTATTATAACATTACCTTGGGCCGTGGCTATTCTTTAAGTTATGACTTTGTGGTGATAATAAAAGAATTAACTAACATTGAGGAACTATATGCAATTCAGTGCATACTAACCTAAGCAAAAACACATGCAACAAATTATTAATGATAAACAATACAGTGAATTTTGATAAAAAGTTCTAGATCCTCTTTATGAAGAGCCAAGCAAAAACCCATTGCCAGTTATGTTTATGAGAACAGTGTCAGGTGAGGTCAAATCTGGTACTGAAACTTCTTGTCATTGCTCGAGTACTGGGAACATCCTCTGCTCGGTCCCATACAGCCTTCAATGGTTTTTGTTGCTCCTTTATATCAGAACCATTACGAATATGGGCAGAAAATTATTTTCTGCTTATGAAATTGATTAAAGTTCCTCTTAAGTACCAAACCTTTATCATGAGGTTTGATCCCTCCCATGAGCTCTACTAAATGTTCATTACTGGATTCATTTATGCCAGTTGGGTGCTGGGAATGCAAACATGAAAAAGAACCCTCTACTAAAGAAATTCACAATAGAGAATCTGCCCGTTGGTCTTTTCTAAAGACTTTTATAGAAATCCAGCAACCCTTTTGCGATGGAGTTTATACAGAGAGGAGTGGTGGGGAAAGGAAGCAGCAAATGTGAAGTGGAATCAGGAACATACACTTCTGTCATCACTGGCATATCAAATTATTATGACCAACTTTTTAACATCCGATCAAAAAGTGAGTTTTTTAAACACGTACTGAAGGACAAGAACAACAGAGTACTTAAGGTTTCAATGAGATCAGTAGGAAAAATACACAGCAGCACCAGCAAGAGAACGTTTAGTACTGGTTGTATTGCCAATTGATCTATCACAGCCACTAACTACTCAGGAAACAGATGGATGATCACAGGGCCAATGTCTCCATCCCAGGAACCTAAGGGGGCTGGACAAAGGTAGAGCCTAACTCCTGAGTGAGCGTGCCAATGCTGTTGCCAAGAAAACAAGTAAACTCGTCACAAGAGAATCCAATAACTCAATAGATGAGGGTTTGGAAAAGAGAAAGGGAAAATTTATTTCAGGTGTGGGGAGCCATGCAAGGTGACAGGCTCAACCCTTAATAACTGACCTTTCCAGTTGCAAGATAGACATCTAGAGTTGTATAGCAGAAGTTCAGGGAGGTACGTGTAAGAGAGAAGGCAGAAAACACATGATCATGGGTGGAGTTGGCATGTGTTCAATCCATGATCGTAGGCAAGGAAGGGGAAATGTTGGGGTGGTCTTCTAGCCATTCTATTGCTATCAGGGCTTTTCTGGTCTGGTGGTTGGAATGTTCCAGTCATTGCAAAACATTTTAGTCAAAGCCTCAAGAAAGTGCAATAAGAAATGAGCACAATGGGTTTTATCTAGAGCATGAGTTAAAGGGTCTTGTATGTTTCTGGTTTTCACTGTTGGGGTCTGTAATTGAGCAACAGACACTTGTAGTTGCATTTGGTACACCCTAACGGCATGACTGCACACAGTGTGCCCAACACTGTGCTTGGCGCCTTATTTACTCTTCAGAAGAACTCTATGAGGTACATTGTGCGATTCACATTGGAGAGCAAAGAAAACAGAGACTCAAAGGTTGTGTGACTTGCATTAGCCCATCGCAGCAGAATTTAGATTCGAACATGGGCAGTGACTACCTGTGTTTTTCCATGATGCCTCCTTCCAACCCTACATGCATCTGATCAAGTACGGAAAAGCAGTATGGTTTGAACAACTAAATAATTTATATGGTTTCAACAGATGATAGTTTTACCAAGTAAATGAAGGATAGAAAACACACACATGGAGACGAATGAGTGAGATTCCTGAGAACCTCTCAGAAAAACAAAGAAACATTTTAGTCATGGATAACTTTTTTTTTTTTTTAACGAAGAAAACCTTCTTCGTTAAAAAAAAAACACTTCAAGCATCAGTTAACATTGCAAGGCAAGCAAACTCTGGGTGAATCCTAGTAACAGAATCAAAATATTTACCTGTAAAAGATCCTCAAAGACTTATTGTCCTCAGATTTATTCCAAGTTATTCATTTCACCAGTGAGAAAACAGAAACTCAGGGATATTACTAATTTTATGTAAATTGTCACATAAGATTATTATTCTTAGAATCTTTATCATAATTTACTTAATGAGCAAGTAAAATTTTAATCTGTTTTACAAATCTTTATCTCTTACTCCATATTCACCATGAGCCCAAATAATTATACTGATCTGGAATGGCGTTGCTATACCCCCTTGAGTTTGGATACTAATGAAAGCTAATTATTAACGGTGCAAAGGCCAAAAGGCAATTGCTTATGGGGGAAATTTCAAGGGCTTCAAAGGAAATACCTAAGTAGCTGTTATAACTCAAAGCCTCTGAAAATCCAAGTAATTTTCTTGCTGCCTTCAAATTAATGGGGGCTGGGGGGAGAGTTGAAGACAGAATAAGGATAAAAGGAAAGAATCAAAATCGAAGGTGGGAGATCTGGACTGTTCTCTCACTAAACAATTATGACACATTAGATGGAACCTTACTTTCATTACCTGTACAATGAAGGCACTGGGCCAAAGGATCCCTCCTAGCTTTAATATTTTATAATTACTGTAGGAGTTGATAAAAACCCATTAAATCATAGGCTCTCATCTGGAGTTTATAGAATTGCTGTTGCTGGCTTTTAAAGAAGAGATTAGAAATGTTTCAAATGCCTTGATGGTGTATGTTCCCAAAGAGTTAGATTTCCTAAGGAAGATTTTTTTTTTAAAGATGTCAACACATTTTATATCTCTAGGCAAAGTATACTTCTTTCATTTTTTCAGGATTAAAAATAAATCCTGATGCTACAACTAGGCAGCAATAGGCCTGGAAGATAAACAATGAATAACAAAGAAAAACAATACTTATTTTGTCCCCATGCAACTTTCCACCTGTGATAAAAAGAACCCGCTTTCTGCATATACTCATTAATTAAATTGAGGGTGAGAACTACATTTAACCATATGCTCCACTGCAGGCAATGAGCAATTAAATTAGTTTATCTGGAGCTAATTTTAGAGGATGCATCAAAAAGCAAACTAAGAACCACTGTAGAGCACTTGACTTGACTCTTCATGCCTCTGTTTAGAAGGGGTCTGGTCTTCTGGAAAAGCCACTGGGACAAGGAACTGGTGCATTCATGCATACAGTATATATATTTACCAGTCAAGTGCTACACACACATGGTAACTTCCAGGAGCACACAGATAAACATGATTCCTGCCATGTAGGGGTCCATAACCTAATTAGCGTCAGAGGCTCATGCATAAGCAAAAAATTACAACTATGCAAAGTGTTTTCAAATGGAAGAAGCACAAAGCGCTTTATGGAATATGTCAGTGGAAAAGTCTTAACTCTGAACAGGAAGGTTAGGAGAGCTGCATGGAGATGACCTTGCACTAGGTCTTGACAGATGAGTAGCACATATGGAAGTGTGACATGTGCAAAGGCACAGAAGCAGAGGAAGGAAAGAAGAGGAAAGGAACTTAAAAAAGAAAAAGTATTATAGAATAAATTTAAAATGATTTCCTCAATCTGATGTGTATGAACTAGGATCTTATTTTCGTCGTCATTTCCTTAATTGCTTGGGAGGCTTAACATACTTTCATATACTCATTCATCATTCAGACTTTCTATTAAGCAGATTGACTATTTATCTTCTCTGCCTATTTATTTTTTCTCTGGAGCAGTTCCCCTTCCCTTTATTGATTTATATGAATTCTTTATCGATTTTCAATGCTAAATCTGTGTTAGTCGTAAGTGCTGCAAATGTCTTCTCCCAGCTTTTCCTATTATTTTTAAAAATAATTATCATTTGTCATAGTCAAGTGATTTTAACTTAATTTAAATTTTATATTATTTTAATATAGACAAATTCACAAATCTTCTTCATGGTTTGTGCTTTTAAGAACCTCTCCTAATCCTTGCATATTTTCTACTAAAAACGGGAAAGTTTTGCTTTTCATATTTCAATTCTAAATCCACGTGAAATAGATTTCGTACATGAGATAGTTCCAACTTTATTTTTTTTCTTCCCACATGAATAAACGACTGTCCCAGCATCATTTACTGAATAACGTATCCTTGTAATGTCAGCTGTTGCAGGTAGGATTCCCTGGAAGACAGACGGAGCAGAGACTCCCATGGAGAAGACTTAGTGGGGAGAGATTTCTAGAACAACTCTGATGAGACAGTAAGGGAAGCAGGACCAAGAGGAAGGAGATGCGGCCGGAACAGAGGCCTCAGCTGATCACCCACGGAGTTCTAAAGCTGGGCGGGCCCTTCGGAGCTGTCCTGCACAAGGCAACAGAACTGGGCCTCTGTACCCTCACACCCACCCAGGCCCGGTGGGGGGGGCTGCCCTGAGGAATGGCTGGAAGCTCTAGCAAGGCAGCCCCCTTGGCAGGGGGTCAGGCCGAGGGAGCAAGTCACCTGTAAGCCATCAGCCAGCAACAGACACTCCCAGCAGCTAAGCAAACTAGGGTCTTGATCCAGATGGAAGGATCTAGGTGGCAAACACCGACCCACCACACAGCCTCTGTCATGTATCCTCTTTCTTTTTCTTTCTTTTTTTAAAATTTTTTAATGTTTATTTCTGAGAAAGAGAGAGACAGAGACAGATATGAGGAGGGGAGGGGCAGAGAGGGGGAGACACAGAATCCAAAGCAGGCTCCAGGCTCTGAGTTGTCAGCAGAGAGCCCAATGTGAGGCTCAAACTCGTGAACTGTGAGATCATGACCTGAGCCAAAGTCAGACATCCAACCGACTAAGCCACCCAGGCAGCCCTTCAAGTATCCTCTTTCTAATTTTATTGGCTCCCTATTCTTTTTTTTTTTAAGTTTACTTATTTTTGAGAGAGAAAGAGAAGGAGAGAGAGAGAGCACAAGTGGGTGAGGGGCTGAGAGGGAGACACAGAATCCAAAGCAGCCCATAGGCGCTGAGCTGTCAGCAAAGAGCATGATGCGAGGCTCAAACCCATAAACCATGAGAACATGATCTGAGCTGAAGTCAGACACTAAACCAACTGAGCTACCCAGATGCCACTGGCTCACTATTCTTTCAGACTCTCTTTCCTATGATACAATTTCCAGGTAGATCTCCTTCCTGCCCCCTGCATATAATCCAATTTGTCATTGCCCTCTTCAAATATATAGCAATAGCTATACCCAAAACTCCAGATATGTCAGACTATATGTAGTACAGTAGCACATTTTCTCCCTAGATATGAATATCTATTACTAAAATAGCCTAGCTTTTTGTTTGAATCAGCCACATGACCCAACTGGCTCAGGATCAGTGTGTTGTCAACTAAAGCTGAAACAGAAATCCCGTAAGTCCTTTGCTTGTAAGGTGGATATTTTAATCTAAATGCAGGATATTTCCAGTATCCTCTTGACTTTAATCTTATTACATTTAGGCTAAGAAGAATTTAAAAAGCTTTGATTCTGTCATCTAATACCTCTTTCCACTTCAGATTTTCCTGTGAAGTTGATTAAGAATGCCAACAAGAGGGGTGCCTGGGTGGCTCAGTTAGTTAAGTGTCTGCCTCTTGGTTTCAGGTCAGGTCATGATCTTGTAGTTTGTGGGATTGAGCCCCACATTGGGCTCTGCACTGACAAAACAGAGCTTGCTTGGGATTCTCTCTCTCTCTCTCTCTAAATAATTTTAAAAATAGAATGCCAACAAGATATTGAAAAGAGGTCACCTGGATGACTCAGTCGGTTAGGTGTCCAACTTTGGCTCAGGTCATGATCTCATGGTTTGTGAGTTCAAGCCCCATGTGGGACTCTGTGTTGACAGCTCAGAGCCCAAAGCCTGCTTCAGATTCTGTGTCTCATTCTCTCTCTGCCCCTCCCCAACTTGTGCTCTGTCTCTCTCTGTCTCTCACAAATAAATAAATGTAAAAAAAAAATGATATTGGTAAAAAAAGATGTGCCGAGATTAGTGGGCGTGATGAGTCCTGTGACATGCCTGTGATACCCTTCTACATGTCAACACAAGTCCACCGATCAACTGTTTGCCCAGCTGCAGACCCAGCATGTTTTAATATACTGGTTTTCTTCCTAGTCACCTAGGACAGTAAACATCGAGTGATCCTTGACTCTTCTTTATTTTTTTCTCCCCCTCAACTGAAAACCTGGTCAGTTTCATCTAGCTTTGAGTCCACCGTGATTTGGAATCTATCCCTTATTACCACTGTCACCAACCACACTGCAGACCTTTTTGATTCTTACCCAGGTTTTCAACTGATCATGTTCTCACTATTGCCAAACCTATTTCCCTTGAAATACAAAGTTGGTAAAGTTGTGACCCTTTACAATTGCCCCCATCTAGAAAAAGTGACAGTAAATAGTACCCTTGGGGAATAAGAACATAAATGCAGCTTCCCAGAATGTCGTCTGCAGACAATGTCCACTTAGCTTTGGGCCTCTTTGGCATAGAGACAATTCGACTCAGTAAGGATAACTCACAAGTGATTATTCTTTTTGAGGCTGCCATTTGTAATTACCAAAAGAGTGTTATTAGTAACCTGGTGTTAAGTGTGGGAGTTTGGAGAAGTGGTATCTCACTCCCAGACAAGTAGCTAGGAATTGACAGAAGTAGAGTATGAACTTGGATTTCCTGATTTCAAGGCAGGGGCTTCTTCCCCCAACCAGATCAACTGAACAGTTGTGTAAAGAACGGTCTGTTTCACATGAAAAGGAAAAACCAAAACCTTCAAAAGGCAGCTGAGTTCTGAAAGGGCAGCCTCCATATCTCTGAAAGGAAAATACTGCCCAAAGGACATAGGAAGTGATTTTTCTCCAATAACACAGAGGCTAACATTCAACAACTTCTGTGGCAAAGAGGCAAATGCTTTCTTGACTCAGGTGCTTGGTGAGATTAGTCATACATTAGCATATGGTTTTCCAAGACTCTTGCTCTTAAAGGAATTGAAAAGACATAGCAAAATAGTAGCACTGCTCTTTAGAATGAAGCTGCAGATGTATAAATGTAATATTTAATTCCTTAGTCAAAATCCTATGACTCCACCAATATTTGCTGATGACATGAAACGGATTATAAAAGCTATATACTGAAGGTCTAATGGATGCTTAGATACAATTTGGAGAAGTAGCAACATGGACCACATGGCAGCAGCTGGCACGTGGCAGGCCCTGACAGATATTTGAAGACATCTGTATTGATGCCAGAATGGTTAATACGATTAATCATAAAAAAAAAAAAAGAAAAGAAAAAGAAAGTTGTAATCACAGCAACAAATGTTAAACAGGAAAATACTCATGAATAGCCTCTACTTTCCTATAGTAGAGCAATGCACAATAATGGTTTGGCAGAAGGCTAACAAAGTTTAAAAACGTGTTCATGTTTACAAGTGTGTAGATCCTTATATCGGGTATGTTCTATAATATTCAAAATCGTTACAAAAATGGCTAAGTGGAAATTCAATTATTTCTTGAGTATAATTCATCTATATCATTTCCCTCTAATAAAATACTTGCACTTAAAACATTCTTAATTCATTTAACATAGCTATACATTAGTATAATTGCTTATGTTTGCAATCTTAGTTTCCACGAAAGTGGTTAAGCACAGCTTGTCCCCTACCCCCAAAATTTCTGATTCAATAGATCTGGGGGATAGGGCCGGAGAAACAGCATTTTAAGTCTCCAGTTGCAGCTAATAATGTTGCTTGTCCAGGAACCACACTTTGAAGACCACGGTTCTGTACCACCTTAACCCTCCCATTGGTTCCTATAATCACATATCATTTGGCCATTGGTAAATCTCTTGTTCATGAAAAATAAAAATTCATTCAACAATTAGTTATTGAGGCACCATTTACATAACATATGCTGTAAGCTATATCAGACGCGATGCCATATATTAGAGAGACACAAAGATGAATAAAGGTTAGTCTCTGCATCTGTGGACTTTACATTCTAGACTGACATATAAATAAATAATCATGATGCAATGTGATAAACACCATGTGTAAAGCTTCCTGAGAGTAGAATGGAAGTGTTCATTCTACAATGAACGGAATCAAAAGGCTCTGCAATGGAGATAACACTTGGGACTTTTAAAAAGCTGTTTAATTTGAAATAATTTTAGATTTACAGAAAAGTTAAAAATAGAGTTCCCTATACACCTTAAATTCAGCTTGCTGACATTACACAGATGTTGACATTTTGCACACACGAGGTTAAGATGGATGCTGAAGGGTGCCTAGGAATGTATCAGGGTATCCCATGTAGAGAAAGAATATATGAATTCAACTATTGAGACAGCATATTCTCATAATATCTAAACATTTTTGGAGAACTATGTGCTAGACATTGTGCAAGCCATTTAAGCATACTATTTTACTTAATCCTTATAACAACCCATAATTAGTTAATATACTATCTACTATGTGAATACTACTATCACTCCCCTTTTGATGAGGAAACTGAAGTTATTGCCAATCTTCTAGAAGCACAACTGGAATTTGACAATAAACTGTTCAACTTTGGCACACACCCTCTTAACCAGCATAGGATGATATATGATCCTGAAATGTAAGTGAAAAGTCCATTGTGTATTCAGATTATATTACATTAGGGAAAGTTGTAGGCACAGGGTTCTGACAATGGAAGCAAAAGACAAGAGCAGAAAAAGAAAAGAAAATCCCAGCTAATGGCAGGATAGTGTGGTAGGCAGAATTCTAAAATAGTCTCTTAGATTATTGTTTCCTGGGGGACATGCCTAAAATAATCCCCTTTCCTTGAATGAGGAGGGCAGAACCTGGTGAAGATGATGGCATGTCATGTCCATGGTTCAATTAAGTTGTATGACAAAGGCAAATGAATTTGCAGCTGTAACTGAGGTCGCTGATATTACCATACTGCTATACTGGTTTGGGGCTTCAAACCCTCATGCCATTGTCCATGACTGCCCATTCCTTTCCAGGCCTTGACTTCTACTTCCACTCTTAGAACCCTGCCCCATAACCCATTTTTTAAGGATCCTGCTCTGCTTGGTAATAACAGGAGCCTTATGGGCAAATTGATAGGACTTAGTTTTGTGTATAGCTTTTGGAAATCAATCACGCAGCCTCAATTTATATTGGCATAATACATAACCATTCTAACAATAGTGCTTTCTTTCACATGGAAGGCAAACTTCAATGATGGATGTCAGGCTCCCAGCATGTGGGCCATACAGGACCCCCTGAATCACCACCTAGAAGAGTTATAAGAACTGCCCAGCCTTCTATTTCACCAGCATGTTGGGTCATAAAGTGTACATTGATGCAAATGGGCTGGTCTTTGTTCATGCATAACACAACATGGTTAATTTGTGACCAGCAGAATACATGAAACAGTAACCCAACTCTAGTTTGCGTTTCAAGTTGGATCACTTGACTATCCCTCACTGACTGGCTTTGAGAATAAACTTAGTCTCATTTTAATATTTAAAAAAAGGTCTGTTTTGGTAAAATCAATCATGTTGTAAAATAAAATAAAGAGGCATTTGTTCACAAAAAATCTGGGCTTTGTGAAGTGTTTCACAAATTTCATTTTATTTAATTTCATTCCCATCCTCTGGGTATCTTCTAATTCCTAAATCTTTGCAGAGATTAATAGTTTTAAGGTTGCTTTAGAAATAAAACGTCATCTATGAAAATACATGATTGTAATCACATAATATGGTATGAAACCATTGCCATTCTGTTTAATGTAAGACAAATGGGAAAAATTTGCCCCTGTCCCTGTTTGCAAGCCATGTTTTCTCATCATTCATCCACTCTTTCTCACTCCTTTCTTTTCTTTCTTTCTTTCCTTCTTCCTTCCTTCCTTCCTTTCTTTCTTTCTTTCAACAAAAACATTCATTGAGGGGCGCCTGGATGGCTCAGTCAATTAAGTGTCTGACTTCGGCTCAGGTCATGATCCCATGGTTTGTGGGTTCAAGCCCCGTGTCGGGCTCTGTGCTGACCGCTCAGAGCCTGGAGCCTGCTTCAGATTCTGTGTCTCCTTCTCTCTGACCCTCCCCTGCTCGTGCTCTCTCTCTCTGTCTCTCAAAAATAAATAAAAAAACATTAAAAAAAAAAACCATTCACTGAATCCATGTCATGTGTCAGTTACTGAACCTGACTGCAGGTAAATAATGGTGAATGTGACACCTCTCCTGTCCTTGAGGAGGCCTTTTTATTGTTGTTCCCTGTCATGCTATGCGTGCCCCAACAGCACCTGGAGTAGGGACCTTCATCCACAAGTTTGTTACACTCTATTGTGTAGAGCCTGCCTTTAACATCTCAAGGTAATTTTAGAAAAATTTCCCTTTAAATTTTCACCGTGCTTTTTTCTTGTAGCGCCCTCTCCCTACAACCCAGGCATGAGTCCGGGGGTTGGGGGGGGGTGGGGGCTGGGTCAACAGACAATCTAGAGGACCTACATCATGCTATTTTCGGTGTTGTCCCTCCCCCTGAGGCGGGTACCCTTCTCATGTGCCTCAACTCCTGCTTTCCTCAGGATGAGCCTGCCCTCTGACCGTCCTCTGAGCACTCAAGCGAAAGCCTCTTGATAGCTCTAACCATCTAATTACCCGGACGTGCCTAGACCTGTGTCTGAATCCTAGGGAGACTATGCTTACACTCCAGCTGCACATGTTATTTACTCTCTCCCCAGTTCCTCTGGGCTAACCTGGAAACCAACAGCTTTAATCAACCACAGGATTATTTTTGGGTTCTCCCTCCATGTGCAAAATTCAACCTCAAAACTTTAACTTGGATTTAAAACAAACAAGCAAAAACCTGTATCATAACATTTTAGGAAAAATATGTGAAACCCAGATGGTCCAACTTACTGCCTCATTGTGGATAAAACTGTGTCACATGAGTCACAAAGATCGAAATCTCAATGTCAAAAGCCCCCACTCACTTGCTTAGTGTGAAATCCAGTGTTTTCTCAGGCTCATACTCCCCAGCTATGTCCTCCTGGGGTCCCACAAGGTCTCTGTGCTCAAGGGCCTGAGTGTTCCTGTCACCCTCTGCCCTGTGGCTCTGTCACTCTCTGCCCTTGGGTTTCTAGAAACCTCTTCCAGACTACTGAACTGGCTCAGTAAGAAAGTTCCTGCCTGTCTGGAACAGCTCCTTCACAAAGCAAGAGTGCTGGGCTTCTTGTGACAAAACTACCCCTCCCCTTCATGCCCGAGCCCCTCCCCACTGGTGCACAGGGGCGTTTGTAGGAAGATGAGGAAACGTCCATGCATGCAGTTTGGGCCCAGACTTATTCTCTCATGAGGCTTCTTCTCCTTCCACTGTCTATTATACTTCCCTATTGCTCAATATCCTTTAAAGACCCCATAGTCACTCTATATCCTATACATGTGTGAATCCCAATTCTCACTCACTTTCAAGTTCTTTCCTATAAGTTCTTTCCTGGGGCATATAGAAAGCATTTGGGTCAACATACTGGAACAATCCATGACTGTGGAAAGAAACTCAGAGGGCCTCCTGGTAAGAGTGAAGAAACTCTGGAACATGCCATGGCAGGAGGCAGGCGGCTGAGCTACCAGGGCACACAGAGAAACTCCAGGAGGATGGTATGGCTACTATCACAGCCCAGAGGCCACAAAAAACCTTACTAAGTAATAATGTTGTATCAGCATTTAAGAACTATCTGACAGGAGTCACTGTCCTTGTAAGAGATCACGAAGTAGATAAAGTAAAATAGGCAGTAGCAATCATTTCCCTGATGAGAGCTACCAAGAGGAAGAAAGCAGGCAGAGGAGGTGCCTACTGTTTCCCAGAAGAGGCCATGAGGAATAAAACAAAACAGACACCTGCGAAACTCAGTTTGCTTTACCAATTTGACAAAACGCTTTTGATACAATTACCACCTTAAAAGCTTGTAAGTTTTTTGTTTTTCTCTTTTGTTGTTGTTGTGTTTTTTTTTTTTCAACTTAATGCCCTAACCAATAATGCTATGAGGCAGAATGGTTGAATTATGTAACCAAAAATATGTATCTATTTATTTAAAAAAATGGTTTTCTCTTTTAGAGTTTTCAGTGGCTATTACTTTTAACCACAGTATTAACTCTGTCATTTCTATATGTCTTTAGAATTGCATTTGATGGATGTGTGTGGCCAGAGACTCCAGAATGCCCCCCTTGCCTTAAATCCTGTGCTCCAAATCCAAGAATAGAAAAAGAAACAAGTGAAAAACAATTCAATAGAAGGTGCTATCCTCAAAACATAATGGATATTAATCTGGGGGAAAATTCACATACATGGAGCTGGCAGGATTTTAAAACATTAAATCTTGGTTCTGGTGCTGGCTTTTGAAACATACTGTCTTTTGAAAACCAGAATTTGAAAAAAAAAAAAAAAAAGAAAAACAGAATTTTAATGAAATACCCATCACTTATCTGACATGGAAATTCACTTCAAAACACAAATTGTTTGTGGTAGAAAATCTATTTCATATTTTATATGCTAATTAGCCAACCTTAATTTGCAATAATTGAGACAGATATTTTTAAGTTCTTTTTGTGCTTTTCACAAAAAGCAACCAAACACAAAGTGATATCAATCACGGTTAAATACGAGAGCTTTGTTTTTAAAACCCAGGTAAGTGTTTCTAAATCCATGGACTGAAACCCGTATCACCAGATCTTCCAATTAGTTTACTTCCTCTAGTTTTGAATTTTTAACAATAAAACAGTCAACGTACTTAAATTGAGAGGTATGAAGGTCATATGACAAAGAAATGAAAGGTGCAATAACCATTTATTACCAAGATGACCGCGGTTTTATATCAAAACATCCACCATACATTTCTCATTACCTTACTGCTCATTTAAAATACCATTCTGTCTTCCTACACTTCTTGGTCTTCACCTATCTGCATCATCTTGTCTTCCAGTTGCCCCGTGAGATCCACTCTCTGCCCTTCCCCACCTGCTCATAGCCCTGGAAGGCTGACCTCGCAGACCACATTCATCAGCTCCCTTACACTCTGCCTTCTGGTTGGTTCAGTTAGTGGTGTCCATGCAGAAGATCAAAGGAGAGAACAGCCAGGATACTCCTCCCCACAACTTCCTCTCTGCCAGCTGTCTCTACCAGAGGCCAGCGCCGCTGTCATGTGCTGCTCTCTGGTAAGCTCCCCTGACTGGGTTCCAGTGACCAGTGCTTCCCTTGCTCGCAGCCTCAGGCCTGGGGATATCTATTCCCTGTCAGGACCTTTTCTATCAAGAGCCTTTATAAAACTCCTTCTTCTCATGGTTTCTGGGTAATGCTCCATCCTGACCTGATCCTCCCTGTCCAGCTAGTCCTCTGTGGGCACTGCTTTCCCAGCTCTCTAGTGAACTGCATTTCCCTGAGTAGCACTGTAATCTCAGTGCTGAGCTTCCCACCCCATTAAAGGATATGGAGAAAATACAGGGAAGGGTGGTTTAGCTACAGTCCTACCACACACACACAACCACTCTAGGGTCATTTGTTTTCCTCTTTAAAAAGTAGTTACAGGGGCGCCTGGGTGGCTCAGTCGGTTGAGCCTCCGACTTCAGCTCAGGTCATGATCTCATGATCTCATGTTCTTGGGTTCGAGCCCCGTGTCGGGCTCTGTGCTGACAGCTAGCTCAGAGCCTGGAGCCTGCTTCCAATTCTGTGCCTCCCTCTCTCTCTCTCTGCTTCTCCCTGCTCATGCTCTGAATCTCTCTGTCTCAAAAATAAATAAAACATAAAACATTTTTAAAAAGTAGTTACAATTTTTTTTAGTATTTATTTATTTTTGAGAGAAAGAGAGAGAGTGCATGAACAGGGGAGGGGCAGAAAGAGAGGGAGACAGAGGATCTGAAGCCTGCTCTGTGATGGCAGCAGAGAGCCCAATACAGGGCTCAGACTCATGAATCGTAAGATGATCTGAGCCAAAGTCAGACACTTAACTGACTGAGCCTCCCGGGTCCCCCTCTTTAGAAGGTAGTTAAATCACTCTTGGGGCACCTGGGTGGCTCAGTTGGTTAAGTGTCCGGCTTCAGCTCAGGTCATGATCTCACGTGGTGGGTTCAAGCCCCGTGTCAGGCTCTGTGCTGACAGCTGGCTCAGAGCCAGGAGCCTGACTTCAGATTCTGTATCTCCCTCTCTCTGACCTTCCCCTGCTCATGCTGTCTCTCTCTCTCAAAAAATAAAAAAATTTAAAAAATAAGAAGGTAGTTAAATCATTCTTTAAAAAGAGTAGGTCTATAGACAAAAAGGGGAAGGGGATTAAGAAGCACAAACTTAAAGTTATAAAATACATAAGTCATGGGGATAAAAAGTAGAGCATAGGGAATATAATCAATACTATTATAATAATGCTGTATGGCAGCAGATAGCAACTATACACCTGAAACTGATATAACATACATGCCCACTATGCTTTAATAAAGGATAACCATTTAAAAGTATTTAAATCACTCCTTAAAAACCATAAAACTGTAATGTTTACTGCAACCAGTGATGTAAAAATATATAAAGAAAGGAAGTTAAACGGGGCGCCTGGGTAGTTCAGTTGGTTAAGTGTCCAACTTCAGGTCAGGTCATGATCTCACGGTTTGTGGGTTGAAGCCCCGCATCGGGCTCTGTGCTGACAGCCCAGAGCCTGCAGCCTGCTTTGGACTGTGTTTCTTTCTCTCTCTCTGCCCCTCCCTGGCTCATGCTCTGTCTTTCTCTGTCTCTCAAAATAAATAAACATTAAAAAACAAAAAATATTTAAAGAAAATGCTTCTGGTTCCTTTCCCTGTATCTTATTTCCCACCTTCATCCTGTTTTGCCCCCAGATAAAGAATGGCATTCTGGTCAGTCTTTTTCTCCACCTGTCTCCATGATATTCATGCTCATACCAAACATATATACACTCATATGTGGCAAGGGGTGATATTTGCTTTTACAAAACTGCAAGGATGCTACACATTACCTTGCAGCTTGCTAGATAAAGAACTAGTTCAACACTTTCAACAGTCTCATAATACTATACAGTAGAAGTGTACTAGAATTTATTTAACCATTTCTCTACTGATGGACATTCAAAACCCTTCAGCTATTTTTACCACTACAAACAATGCGACAGTAAACACCTTTGTGCATATATATTTACTAGTGCATCTATTTATGTAAACCAAATTCCAAACTGCAGGGTTGCTAAGTCAAAGTTACCTATAGTTTCAAATGCCACTCCCTTACTTTCTCATAAGTATATAGCAATGTATTTCTTATTTAATTCTTATACTTGTTTTATATGGGTGTGATATGATATATGTAATTTCTGAATCTTATTTTCTCTCTTAACATGAATTACAGATAACTTTCTGTGCCCTATATACTTCCTGCAGCAATCTTAAATGGTTGCATATGCCCATTAGTGTTATAAAGTGTCTACATTTTTATTGGAATTGTATCTGACCTTAGTATTATGATAGGAAAAATTTATATCCACTCCCCATAATATACACTTAGAGAGATAAAAGCTTTTTTTGAGAGATAAAAGTTTTGAAGGTAGTATTAGATATTAAAAAATTCTATTCCAAATGTCTTCTCAACTCTTAATCAGTTGACATCAACTACGTCTTTTGATGGGCACCAGAATTGATCAAGTGACTCACAATATCAAGAAGAACTATGCCCGGGGCATCTGCTTCTACCAGTGCCCCAGTGACTTCTATCAGTAGACAAAGATCATGAGATTGCCAAGGAGCACACAGATACACTTGGCATTTTCCTAAGCGCAGTGAGCCAAATCCCATGTGATTCTTCTGGCATTAAAAAGGGTCTATTTCAGATCAAAGGTATAAAGAAAGCCATCAAAACGGAAATGGATCCCAGTCTCAAGGATACCACTGTGTAGGTTAGTACCACTAGAGTCCCTCAGGGTTTGAGAAAGTACCACATTCCACAAAGGCTTGGCAACATTCTGTAGCAGTTTCCATCCCAAAATAAAATACTATAAAAACCAATTCCAAAGGGAGAGTGGGGAGAAGGCAGTGTGTGTGTTGGGGAAAGGGCGTAAGAAGGAAAATCTGGCCTCCATTCATGGTTAGTATATTCTGTATTTGGTCATATCACCAGTAGACAAGACATTCCTGTGTGTAGCCCTTGGAATGAAGAATTAAGAGAACTGCAAAGCAAATAGGAGGTAGACCAGTAGCCTCTGTGATGCCTTTATGCTATTTCCTCTGTGGATGGTAAGACTGGCTTTAACTCTTAGTCCTGTGAGAAGGAGAAGCAAATTTCACTCTTTTCTGAGAATTACTGCATGCCCATAACACTAAAGAGTCTTCCAACTGGAAACAGATCTGATTACTTTTGCCAGACTTAATCTCTTACTTGAGCAGTTAATGAGAGCTTTCAATAATCTTAATCACATCACTTCAATAAAATACCTAGATGTTATTTCCACAGGAAATAAATGCCCACAGACCATAAACTCAACCTGGTTAATAGCTAACATGGGAGACAGGGGAGAGTTGGACTCAGATAAAGGGCCACTGTGCACTGATAGTAAATGAATTATGCCCGCCTGCCCCCTCCACCCACCATCAGGGCTGCTGGGGACTGTCTGAGGCCTCTGCTGGCAAGGAGTGGCAGGGGAAATAAAGTGAAAGGCAGCTGGAAGCAGGAAAATTCTCCCATATATGAGCCCACATGCAGCAGAATGTCACTGAAGGATCCAGAATACGGAGAGAACTCATGGCCACAGAAAAGGGAAATTCAAGGGAGAAGGCCACAGGAACAAAGGATGTAAATCAAAGACCCACTATCTGAAGAGCTCCCTCCCAGGGAGGATGACAGGAAACAATACTTGGAGGCCCTGGAGGAAGGTCTCAGCAGAAGGGAAGTCACCCACACCAGAAGAAACAATCTCTCCCATTCCTATTCACCTTCTTTCCAATTCTTCTTTTATAAGGTTAAAGAACATTGTTATGATTCAAAGGACTGGCTCCTGAAAGCACTGTGGAAGGCTGGGGCCAAAGTAAAGGGTACAGTTCTGAGCAATTATATAGAGAGGCCAAGGGAAAGTGTGACCACCCATTGAACTTACCCCTCAGAGGGCTCATGGTCAGTAACCACAGAAACTGTGTGTCTGCCTTGACCCAGATACAAAGCAGTTGTTATAATATTTTTCATAGAGAAAATTAGCAATAAATAAAAAGATAATTCTTAATTGGGAAAAAAAGATTTACTGAAGCTCAACATATTTAATACCTAGTTTCTGGATGAGGGACACACACAATCCTAGAATTTGGTGAGATTTCTTAAAAAGAACCTTTAGAGTTGAAACAGCCATTCCATGTCCAAGCCTCCAGAAGTCACTCATCTAATAATGGCACATACTTCCCTTTCCAGGACTTTCAAAGGCCCCAGCCTCCATACGGAGAGAGATTTTTCATCGCTCGGGTTCTATGATACATGATTTAAAATCTGTAATTCTACTGAGATACCACCTCACACCGGTCAGAGTGGCTGAAATGAACAAATCAAGCGACTATAGATACTGGCAAGGGTGTGGAGAGACGGGCACCCTCCTACACTGTTGGTGAGAATGTAAACTGGTGCAGCCGCTCTGGAAAACAGTGTGGAGGTTCCTCAAAAAACTATTAATAGAATTCCCCTATGACTCAGCAATAGCACTGCTGGGGATCTACCCAAGGGATAGAGAAGTGCTGATGCATAGGGGCATATGTACCCCAATATTCATAGCAGCACTGTCAACAATAGCCAAATCATGGAAAGAGCCTAAATGTCCATCAACTGAGGAATGGATCAAGAAGATGTGGTATATATACACAATGGAGTACTATATGGCAATGAGGAAGAATGAAATATGGCCATTTGTAACAACGTGGATGGACCTCAAGGGTGTCATGCTAAGTGAAATAAGTCAGGCGGAGAATAGATACCATATGTTTTCACTCATAGGTCTAACAGGAGAAACCTAATAGGGGACCATGGGAAGGGGAAGGGGGGAAAAAAATTAGGGAGAGGGAGGGAGGCAAATCATGAGTGACTCTTGAATACTGAAAACAAACTGAGGGCTGAAGTGGAGGGGGGGAAGGGGAAGGGAGTGATGGTCATGGAGGAGGACACTTGTGGGGAAGAGCACTGGGTGTTATATGGAAACCAAATTGACAATAAACTATAAATTTTAAAAAAAATCTATAATTCTATGACTTTCCTGGTGCAGCAGATTGGTTATATCATGAAAGTAGCAAGTCTTCTCAAACTAAGATTGATAAATCACAAAAACAAGGTCAAACGCATTTACCCCATGTTTATAAAGAATCACCCCCAGATCAATGACTTAGAGAAATCTTTTATATGTCAAGGGTCAAATGAACAGAAAGCTGTTGAAATTCCTCTTTCCTAGATAGACATTTTTACCTCAAAAATTGTGCATGAAGCTTTCTGTAACCTCGAAGAGACCAAATATCATATTACAACCCACTCCCTAGACAAAGCGATGCCCACATGCCGTGGGAGGAACCCCGCCCCGCCCCCAAAAAGTCTCCGTCACCTGCACAGCGGCACATGAAACCCTGAGCCCCTGGCCACATTGGCCTGGACAAATAAATGTAAGGAATACTGGAGTGGTACTTTTCACACATTGCCTTTTTTTGGTCTTATTGAATCTGCTTATAGAACCCCCCAAATTATTTTCACATAAAATTTTAAATCACATTAAACACACAAGCCAGATTAGCTTGTTAGGACCCACAAGTAAAACATAACAGTAAAATATACCGTAGGTAAAATAGAATACACATTACTTCATGCCCATTTGGGAAATAAAGAGTTAAAGGAAACAGAAAATCTGAACCAAGTTTCTTCAAGAGAGACTGAATTCATCCTCTTCTCGTACAAAAAGAAAGTTTTTGTCATAAAGTAGTGATGCTTATAAAACTGATTATTAAGAAACAAAAATGAAAAACCTCTTCCAACAGACATGTCATGCTTTTGCCCTTCTGCTTAGAGAATCCCCACAAACCTGAGCTCCTCCAGCATCACAAACAGCAGAATTTAGGTCAAGGGGCCAACTACCCAGCATAGGCATCAAAGGCAGAGACAAGTTGCTACTTCTTTCTGCTCGTCCCTGTTTCCTTTGGGTGTCCTACCAGAGGAACCATGGAGGCAGCCTTAGAATATGCCAAAATGAAGTATTTTTAAAAGATGTTTACAAAGTACTGTTTCCAGGAGCCGTTTAGATCCCTGACCGTGTAAGTCAGCACCAGCTCCACACTCTCCTATGTCGTTCCCACTTTTCTGGTTTCACAGTGAACCCACATACCTGGGAGTCTGGGATCACTGTTAAGTAGCCAGGCTCGGAAGAGCACAGGCAGATGTGCGCTCTTACAGTCTGTGAGCCGCCCACGAACAGATGTAAAGTATCTCACATGGGGACTTACCTGGAGGTGACTGGTACTGGGGCCGAGCTGTGGTCTTTCTGGGCGCCGAGGTCTTTTCCAAAGGTTCCCCAGACACCAACCGAGGTTGGCCTGCTCCGAGGGAGGTCGAGCTGGCTCCTTTGGTCTCCGTGACCTTTGCAGAGGATGGTGGCTCCAAGGTGTCAGCAGAGGAGGACCCAGAGAAAGAACTGCTCTTTCTGTCAGGACAGTCATCGAGAGCCACTTCCCCCCGACCAGGCGGCAGCGGGAGCTGGAGGACCCTGTGATGCTGCTGAGGGCTAGGAAGCCTTGGAGAAGGAGCCGAGGGAACAGGTGACATCCGTGTGTATGCGCAGGACTGAGAGGATGAATTATTAAGCGGCATGCTGAGCGCTGCCAGGGCTCGGGGGGACGGTCTCTCCTCATCGCCTCTGGGTTGTGGCCAGGCAGGGCCTACACTGGGGGGCGGATCCAGAAACAAGGTTTTGTGACCCCTCAGAGGCAGCCCAGCTTGCCTCTTGCTTCTTGTTTCTGGGAGGGTGTGGGGGGCTGGCGTGCTCGAGGGGAAGCCCAGCCTTTTCCCCTCAGTGGCTTCATCCACCTTCTCACTCTCTATCACCTTCAGCAGGACCTTGTTCACAGCCCCCTCGGCGCTGGCTGGGGTATGTTCCCTGTCCAACGACTGCAAAGGCCTGTCCCTGTGCTGCTCTGTGCCCGGCCACCTGGAACCCTGAGTTCCAGCCTCAGCTCCTGGGACGGTGAATAAGTCTGCTCTGGGTATAAACTCAGCTTGGGCTGCTGGGCAAATGGCAACGCTTTCCTCACCCTCAAGATGCGTTGTAACTACTCTTTGCACCTGAGTGGACAGGTCCTGGACTTTGGCCACCACTTTGGAAACAGGCTTCTTTCTGCACGTACGCTCACCAGACTTCTCCCTCCGGCCCTTCTCTGCCTCTGGATGCTTCTCAGGGTCTTCATGACGTTCAGACAAATCCGTCTGCTGGTGCGCCAGCCCGCGTGTGCCCCTCTTCGTCACTCTAGCACCTCCATCATCTCCTGGCTCTGTGGAGCTGCAGAGGGGGGGCAGCCCTCCTCTTCCAAGCCCGGTGTCCTCAGAAGTCTTCCCGAAACTCCCACTGGCATGCAGTGTGCTGGGGACCTCTGGGGGACAGCTCTCTCTCCACTGGAGGGAAGACGTAAATGCCCCACTCGGGAGCAAGTTGCCTCTCTCCTCTAGAAGCCAAAGATTAGGCCTTGCTCGAGAAATAGGGAGGGAGTTACTGGAATAGATTTGGTCCTTCCCCGTCTGAGGAGCCGATTCCTGGCCCCCACGCCCTTTTCTTCTTGTCCTCTTCTGTGGAAGTACCTGAAAGTTTCCTCTCCTTCCACCAAACCTCCGGGGCTTTTTGTTCCCGTGAGCACTCCTCTTATTGAGACAGCCCACGGGGGGCTCGCTCTGGAAGTCGCCAGCGCTCTGGAAACAGTCATCCTCAGGCGCCAGGCTCACGGACAGCTCCGGTAGCTTTCCCTCCTGGTTCCCCATCGTAATCCCCAGGATGTGGTCTGAGCTCAGCAGATTGGCCAGAAGTCTCTCCCTCTCTGCTGTGAGTTTGTACAGCTCAGTTAAAATATCTTTTGTGGGAGTTTGCTTGAAAAATATGTCGCCTGGGTGTTCATCCGGCTGCAGGCTGAGGCTGATGACGTCTGACCCCTCCCTGACTTGGTAGCAGTTATGAAACCCTTTATTGGATCTGTCTAGAGTTACAGTGCCCTTGTATGAAAATCCTCTGACTTCCCCCCTTGGAAGATAGAAGCTGATGTAGCAGACTTCAGTAATGGGCTTACGCAATTGGAGGGTGCAGTGAGTGCCTTCCATTATGCCTACCTAATTATTCATGCCTTGGAGATGCTGGTCTGTGGTCAGGCTTCCCAGGCTCTGGTGGTGGGGCATGTGATGGTGGCTGGGCAGAGAAAGCAGCTGACAGTCATCTCCAGCAACAAGACTGCCTGGTAGAAGAACAGGGGAAGAAAGCAGCTTGTGTAAGAGAGTGCATAAATCACAAACCAACACCAATCAAAGCACAGCCACGACTTAGCCTTCCTCTCTGGCTGGCCTCAACCAACTGAAATCACACCAACCAGAAAGCTGACTTCAACCTCTTCCCCACGCCCATCCCACCCTGGATCAGAGCCTTTCTACAGCTGAGGGTTGGGAGAGTGCTCTAATTTCAGCCCTAAGACAACAAAAGTTGCTTTTCTTCACAAGGGAAATCACAATATACCCTAGAGCAGGTCTGTCAACTTCTCTAGGCTTCAGCCTATGTTATTCTATTAAACACAGCTAATAGACCTCCCAGAAATCCCATGGAAATGGGACTTTGAGATCCTTAGAAAACATAGCCATTTTAAGAATTCATGTTTGGAATATTACTTTGCAAAAATGAGTCAAGCTTTTTTATTTCTAAAAAGCACCTGCTAACATTGGAGATTAATTATCTATTTGACTTAAAGCAGTACGGGGGAAAGGCATTAGGCTACAAATTTGGAGTCTTTCCTGGATATGACTCATATATTTTTGACAAAACAGCTATAAGTGAAAAATTTTAAGTTTGAAATTTAAATAATTCAGGGGTCTTAATCAAGGTTGTCTTTTCCCCTACTTCTTGCCTATTTAAGGCCAAATGGAATGGCAGAGAAAAGGCAAATATCTATAAGCTACGGCTGGCCCTGCATGGACTTTCCATATCTTTACCAAAAAAGGAGCTGAAAACTCACATAAGCAGTGAAGGTGGCTGTTCTCTCCTGAGATCTGAGGAATACCAGGAATGTCTTTGTGGCTAACATCCTCCTCTCCCCCCAGACCAAGAAATATGGAGTTTAGAATTCTGTATTACAACATGAAGTGTTGTAATACAGCACTGAAAAACAAGCATTTTCTAGTCTTCAAGACTTCCATGGCTAAAGGACATCCCCCTGGGGAAGAATAAACCAATAACCATTTACTTCTCACTGATATCCCTTATGAATTATTTTCCTCAGATACTTTATAACTAGTTCTAAATAATAAAAAAAACTACACAAAAGTACATTTTGAGTGGCAGGAGAAAGGAAAAAAGAGTTTTGTAACAGAAACTTATTGAAGAAAATAGATACAGAGTGATAAAAATGAAGGTTAAAAAAAATCCACACATCTGGTCAACCCACAAGTGCCAGGAGGACTCGGAGTACTTGGGGAAAGGGAAAGTGGAACACCGTTTCAGAGTGCTGAAAGAAAAGATGTGTTAATCCCGAGTTTTATATACAGTTAAAATAGTCCTCAAAAATGATGGCGAAATAAAGACATAGTGAAAGTCATAGCCATGGTGGGGTATTATGATGAAGACATTTCAACTAAGGATCAACTAAAAGGAGTGACTTTTAGGGTTGTAGCTCTCAATATTGGTCATGTGGCCTGTGGCAGGATACATAGAAAAGTAAGTCCCTACCAATTATAAAAGAAAAGTATCCCATTCTTAGAATTCTAAACCTTAAAAAAATGTTGCAAAGTTGTACCTTGCTTCCGAGATAAAATACTTTTCTACTGGTTCTGTGGGTGCAAATCCAGGTGCAAAAGGGCTTCTTCATGCCATGTTCATAATTTTTGAGTTTCCAGTAATCATGTAAGCAAACAGGGGTGATACTCCTGATACTTCTCTCTCTAGGCCTTACCATTTAACAAAAAAATGGAAGCAAAAGACATTATCTGCAATGAGAGGTAGGGATTGAGAAGTGAATTGTTTTAATTATCAAGTGGAGTTGTTTGGAAAGGACACGTTTCTCCTGTGAATGCACAAGAGCACAGCGACTGATACAGCCGGGGCACAAAGACAGTCTAACTTGCCTAAATTTAGCAGCCACAGGGCATCTTAGATGAGATTTACAAAGGACAAAAAGATGATTTCATATTAGAAAATGAGTTTCAGAGTTAGCTTTGTTATAATTTTGGACATCCAAAGTCCAAATAATTTAAGATAGATTATTGCAAAGAATACAAGAACCTTTTTCAAACACTCTGTTCCCCATTCTCTTCTGCAGTTTGAAACCATCTTTGTCAAAACCGTTACGGACTCCAGCACTATCATCAGTGACCATTTACAGGGCGGCCCCTGGAGCACAGAGTACTATCCACACTTCTTCCCAGGACCTCCCTCTCGACCAGAGAAAAGACTGTCGGGTTCAGCCTAGCATCCCTGCCAGTGTCTATATGTGGATAAATACCCCTCATGTATTTTCTTCTTTCCTTTGTGAAATGAGAAATTTAATCTCTGAGTTGCCAATTCACTAACTCAAAATACTATCTGGTGACACCTACCAGCTAGCTGAGAAACCAAAAAACTCCTCCTCTTTAAAGAAGAAGAACGTGTGCCCTGAGGAAAGGAGCTTCGACTTGAGCACCCTATGGGGCACCACGGCAAGGGCGGGCTTCAGGGCAAGGCAAACACGGCCCTGCAACAGCCCATTAGCAAATCAGAGGGCAGTGCTGGATCAGCACATGTATTTTTCATCTGAGGAACCAGAGGGAAAAAAACTATATGTCTTGGGAGAAAAGAAAAAAAAAAAAAGCAGAAAAACAAGGAAAGCAATATGGAGTGGGGTGAAATACACCTGCACTGTAATTGCATGCTGAGTTCACAGGACTATTTCCAGCAGCATTGGCTCACTCTGCTTTGACTAAAATACAGCAACTCTGCAGGTTCCACACACTAAATTATACATCTTAATTTGGCCTACAAAGTAACCTTCTCTGGTTATGCTCAGTGTAAAAGCACCTTGCTACCTGGGGACCCTTCATGTCTTCCATTTCCTCTGGCAAACTCCAGGCTGACAGTCTCTCCAAGACAACATCGCTGTGGTGATTTCTTCCCTGACTCTTTTTCCAATAAGCAAGTACATGATCTCGCTCTACCCCAAATGGAAATATCTGTTATACTTCATCATAATGAGAAATTATTGTCTTTTTAGTAGATGCTATTTGCTCCTCATAACATATTTCACCAATGCCTAAAATAAGATCCAAGAATTCGCTGCAGCCATCCTGTCTGCTTACAGTCAGTTCTGTAATTGATTCTGGCCTTGGAAGGCCAATGCAAAGCTTTATTTGCTTAGCCATCGGCAAAGTAGTGCCCTACGATTCCAGCTGAGCCCAATACTGATAAGATAGATTATCTATAAGTTCCATTATTAAACTGGAAATTGTCCATGTCTCCATCCAGAGTTAGGCTCTACCCTTCTACACACCACTCTAAACTCCTCGAGACAGACTCAACAAGCTCCCTGGCTTCTACTGGGTTTAGACGTCGGGAAATACTAGCAGCAGATGAAAATGCAGAATGGAAGCAAGTTCATATTTATTCCCTGGCTCCCTCCCTCCTAAGTACAGCCTCTAATGAAGACCACAGTTCTTCTTGGGCATCCTTCCTCCAGGTACGGCTACTGTCCCTGGGTATGAATTACAACTCCCTCCCACTGCTCATCCTGGCCTAGGTAGCTTTGAATTCTGCCTCTTGAGTGTGATTTTTGAAGTTAGTGCCTGTCTATCTCCTTCCAATCCATCCTAGGATGGAATGCAGTACTACTGTTCTTCACATAGAAGATATAAAAATAAAGTTAGGTCTGCAATAACTTTCTAGCTCTTTTCTCCCAGAGGTATTTTTCCTCAAAGAATCTATACACTGTAAGAATAGGAGAATAGAAAGTAATAGCTAAATTATTGTAATGCAAAGCAGAAAGACACTCATTACATAAGACATCAAAGAATAGCTCAGAGGGAGGTTAAAGAAAAGAGAGACACATTATGTTTGTAGGATCAGAAAATTCTTCGAAAGGAAGAAAGCATTTGAAATAGCTCCATACTAAAGAATAAGACTTTGACAGGTATGATTTTCAAAAAGGGAATTCCACGAGGAAACGCACACTACAAGACTGAGAAATCTGCTAATATATACAAAGGGAAGAAGTACTCTCTTTGCCTGTTTTTTAGACACATGTCAGAAGAGATAAGTCAAGAAAGAGTGACAACCAACTGTAAAAAGATTTGAGTCCACATTGGTGGGAAATTAACGCTAACTTCCTACACTAATGGGAAGACATGGATGGGTTTTGATCAAAGAAGTAGTTTGAAGAAGATGAACTTAGCAGTAATGTCAGAACAGAATGGAATAGAAACAGATCAGAGTCAAGAATGAGGAGCTCTGGAAAACATCAAGTTCTGTAAAGAGATTGAAAAAGAAACAATTAGAAGGTGAAATTATAGGAAGAGTTTTAGATGATGATTTTATCAGAGTAAGAGGACACCAAATTATATTGCAGAAGGCAAGTGAGAGGCTGGAAGTTTAGAGAGAAAAATAAGAATAGTCTGTACAGGTATCAAGGTATTGTCTTTGTTGCTGCTTTAAAAAATTTTTTTTAAATATTTATTTATTTTGGAGAGAGAGAGTGTGAGTGGGAAAGGAGCAGAGAGAAACAGAGAGAGAGAAAGAGACAGAGAATCCGAAACAGGCTGTCAGAACACAGCCTGATGCAGAGCTTGAACTCGGGACTGGTGTAATCATGACTGGTGCTGAAATCAGACGCTTTTGGTTGGATTAATTCCTGGGTATCTTATTATATTTGGTACAATTATAAGTGGGATTGTTTTTGTAATTTCTCTTTCTGCTGTTTCATTCTGGGCATATAGAAATGCGACAAATTTCTATACATTAATTTTATCTCTTGTGACTTTACTGGATTCGTTTATCAGTTCTAGCAGATATCCAGGAATAAGCCTAACCAAAGACATAAAAGACCTATATTCTGAAAACTATAAAACAGTGATGAAAGAAATTGAAGACAACACAAAGAAATGGAAAGGTATCCCGTGCTCATGGATTGAAAGAACAAATAGTGTTAAATGTCTGTACTACACAAAGCAATCTACACATTTAATGAAATCCCTATCAAAATACCAACAGCACTTTCACAGAACTAGAACAAACAATTTTAAAATTTGTAGAACCACAAAAGACCCCAAATAGCCAAAGCAATCTTGAGGGGAAAAAAAAAAATTGGAAGCATCAAATTATGTTACAAAGCTGTAGTAATCAAAACAGCATGGTATGGGCAGGAAAATGGACAAATAGATCAACGGGACAGAATAGAAAGCCCAAAAATAAACTCACCATTATATGGTCAATTACTCTTCTGTAGACAAAAATGTGTAACGGGAAAAGGACAGTCTCAATCAATCAATCAGTTAATCAATGTCTGCCACAGAACGCAGCCCTCAAGGAGGAAGGGAGAACCATCAGGACTCAGAGATAAGGCTACTCTGCCATTTCCCTCATTTCCCCTACAGCCTCTCTATTGAAAAAAAAAAAAACCATTTTAACTGTCTCATATTATGCATTTTCATTTTCTAAAATGGCCCAAATATTTTCATACATCATCATATATGACATTTGTGTAAAACATCTGTAAGAGAGGTTGTGTGGCTTGAATTTCTATTTGAGCCCTACAATCCCTCTGTGAGGCAGACGTGACAGATGTCATTGTCAGTGCACACACAGCAAAGCTAAAGGAGACCAGAAAGCTTAAAGTGATTTGTCCCTGGGCACACAACTAGTGAGCAATAGAAATGGGACTCAAACCCAGGTTTCTGGACTCTCAGTTTGGTGCTCCTTCCACTACCACACTATAACTGGCAGCCATTTTTTTTCCTAAAAGAAGACTAAAGAAAAAAAATGTCATTAAAAACAGCTATAGTTGTATAGAACTTTTTTTTTTTTTAATGTGCTACTGGAAATGCACCAGTTAGCCAGCAGGCAGTGGGTATTTTTGGTGTTTTCAATTTTTTAAAAAATGTTTATTTACTTTTGAGAAAGAGAGAGAGAAAGAGTGTGAGGGGTGAGGAGCAAAGAAAGAGGGAAACACGGAGTCTGAAGCAGGCTCCAGCTCCGAGCTGTCAGCACAGAGCCTGACACAGGGCTGGAACCCACAAGCCTGAGCCCCGAGATTGTGACCCGAGCAGAAGTGAAACGCTGAACTGACTCAGCCACCCAGGTGCCCCTGGATAAACTTTAAATGCAATGTAGTACTATACAGAGGAAAGCAAGTGGGCTCAAAGCCTCTCCTTGGAAACAGTCTCTCATTTAAATATGATTTTTAGAAGATTTCTATCTCTGGTTAAATATTTAGGATTGTACCAGGACTATAATTTATAAGCAGTGGTTCGGTAAGGTGCATCAGCCTCCTCTTTGCTTGGCTGTTCTTGTTGAGGGGGCCATACTGGTGTTAGATACTCACAAACACACGTTTACCATGGGGATGGAAGAAGGCCCTATTCACCCTGATCTAGTGTCAGTTCATAAAATCTGCCATGAGAGTTTGTCATTTTGAGATGTTTGGTGCACAGTACCAGTACCCCTAAGTACAGTGATATCTCAACAAAGATCTGCCAAGATAGGGGTAGAGCAGCCCAGCGCTGCGTGCATATCCAGCATGTCTGTGTCAGCACAAACAGCTAGAGTCACCACAGCTGTCCGCAAGCTGCCCTTCCTTAGCTGACCAATGAAGAAGGAAGTTAAGAATTTGGGAAAAGGCAGCCAAAATCCATAAAAATTAAAGATAGAGGTGTTCTAGTAAAATAGTTGGATTCATACTTGGTTGAGAAGGAGGAAAAAGAGGGATGTGAACAGGAGAAGGACGCAAATATTGGCTAACATCTCGAGGTTTTTTTTTTAATGTTTTATTTATTTTTGAGACAGAGAGTCAGAGCTTGAGGCGGGGAGGGGCAGAGAGAGGGGGGAAGACACAGAATCTGAAGCAGGCTCCAGGCTCCGAGCTGTTAGCACAGAGCCCGACGTGGGGCTTGAACCCACAAACCGTGAGATCATGACCTGAGCCGAAGTTGGATGTTTAACTGACTGAGCCACCCAGGCGCCTCTCTCAAGAGTTCTTAATCATCACTGGGCCCTAGGCTTAGTGCTTCCCATTCCTCAATCATTGATTCCCATAGTCCTATGAGAGAGCACTTAGTAATTCTCCCATTTTAACCACAAGAAAAATATAAGGTTAGAGAGGTTAAGCAACTTGCCCAAAATCATGAAGCTATTAAGCCACTGTACTGAAATTTGAATCCAAGTCTATCTATCCTAAAAGTCTGCATGTAGAAGTTACAAAGCACTGCATTTCCTAAAACTTTAGGGAGAGGTCATGAATTCGCATGGGAGACCCTCAAGAGACCTCTAACACTTCTACATAAAAATTATTTATCTTCTCTTCAGAAAATGACGGTTAACAGATTTTGACTATTAAGCAAGTTAACATCATGCTACCCCTTAGCCAGAATATCAATTATCCTTTGGGCAGAAAAGAAAAAGAAGATGTAATGCTTGCAAAATTCCTGCTAGGAATTCCTCTTTGCCCTGAAAGAACTCTAGTACTCATGGCTTAATCCTTCCACGAGCACCTAAAGAAAGACTTGTCCCACAAAGAGGAGATAAGAGAGATTAAAATTGAACATTAGC
Organism: Helogale parvula; assembly: GCA_004023845.1. Lineage (NCBI taxonomy): Eukaryota > Metazoa > Chordata > Mammalia > Carnivora > Herpestidae > Helogale > Helogale parvula. The sequence goes on from PJEM01005956.1 coordinate 111,511, forward strand.
ATTAAATTTGCTTCAAGTTAAGCAAGAGAATTATGACTGAATGTCAGTAAGTTTCTACTTCAGGAAATGTATTGAAAAGTGTCAGAGCACTCTCCCCCAACCCCCCACCCTGGAAGCAGTTCCCCTCGCGATCAGGAGCTTGGCTGTGGGTGTGGACCCTTGGAACTCTGTTTGCTCACACATTTAAACCAATTCCACCTTTGGAAAGAGGCTAAAGCTTTAAAGACAATTATCTCAACGTCTAACTTAGCTCTATGGTTTGACATCTGAATTTTTTTTTTTGACATCTGAATTTAAAAGAAAGTCTCAGCCACAGAGGGTAATTATCCTATCTCTAATTTCAACAGGTTTAAAGACACAGATCCTTTATACCAAAGTGGCTGCAGTCAGACCCAAAGCAAAGGAAACAGTAGATCTTGGGCTCAATTCACATCTTCCCTTAAAAAACCGAGTTGCTCCAAGAATTCCCCATGTGACCGACACTTACAATTCCACTACTTTATGCAACAATATTATGGCCACAATTCCTGCAGGTTGATATATCACATAGGTGTTTAACAGTTCTTTCATACCATGTACATACAATTTTAAAAGCATTTCCAGGGGCACTTGGGTGGCTCAGCCAGTTAAGCATCTGACTCTTGATTTCAGCTCACATCATGATTTCAAAAACCGTGAGACTGAGCCCCATGTTGGGTTCTGTGCTGACAGGTGCAAAGCCTGCTTGGGATTCTCTCTCTCCCTCTCTTTTTGCCTCTCTCCCACTTGCGCACATGTGCATGCACACAAGTACTCTCTCTCTTTCTCAAAATAAATAAACTTAAAAAAAGCATTTCCAGATCATTCCACAAGTTCATTCTCAACAATATATTAGTTGATTTCAACTGAAAGGCAAAAATATATCAGAAATTACTACATCAGAAATTAAAAATTGCAGCCATCCCTATTTGGAAAGAAGAAAGGTGAAGGTCAGCATATGCATTTATGAAAGCAGTGGAAAGCCCAAAGCGCTGAGATATGGATGGTCGCCCTGGATAACCTGTTATAGCGTAGCAGCCTCATGTTGCTTCTAGAACTCTCATGTTCCCCGGATTCAAAACATATAAAACAAAATCATTTGAAAAACATAAAACAATTCAATAAAAACATTTTAATTTGAGATTGCTAAAACTGCTTAGGGGGACAGAGGAAAAAATATACACAATAAAAAAATGAAAATAAATTTTGAGACAAACGACTATTGTTCTGATTCCCAAAGTGAAGACTGGTAGGTCTCTCAGTCTCTCCCCCTTAAAAGCACACGAGGGAACCTCTTGGGACTAAAGGACTCTGAACTTGGTTCTAATCAGGAAATTTTTACATTGCCTGTGGCCACCTTCAAAGACAGTTTGAAATAAAAGCAAATAAATACTGGGTATGACAAAAGATCTGTGATGATAGAATACAGAATGACAAGGAAACTAAGGTCTGGGGTTCTGTCACTTTTTATAGCCTTTTATCAAAAGTTCCAATTGGCACAAATTTCTGTCTCACAAATTGCAAAGTAAATCTGAATCAGATGAGGCACTAGGGAGCACACAATCAAGTATACTTGTCATCGGATTAAGTAAAAATGGTCCCTAGAGTGAACATGTTACTTGCAGGATATATCAGCTTTCCAGCTGAGAGGAATCTGTGTGATTAAGAGATCAGGATCTATCAAGAAAATCCTTCCCAAAGGACTGACGTCATCAGGAGAAACATCCATTAGGTTGTGTTGAAGGGGGTGGGGGGGGTGGGGGTCTATTTGAACCAAAAAAAATCTATAGTATTCAGCTTATTTTTCCAAAATGCATGTTCTGAAATGTTAAATATTTCAGTAAATGCCAACATTTTATAACATAAGTAATTTCAGGGCACGCAAATTTAATTCCACCAATGGCTTTTGGAATGCAATTATTCATGGAGTAAAAATGATCCATGGGGTGTTCTTAAATCTAGGTGTTAGAAGACAGAATACAACATTTTCTGGGGCACCTGAGCAGCTCAGTTGGTTAAGCATCTGACTCTTGGTTTCAGCTCAGGTCATGATCTTGCAGTTTGTGAGCTCAAGCCCCACATCAGGCTCCATGCTGACAGCGCAGAGCTTGCTTGGGATCTCTCTTCTTCTCTCTCTGCCCCTCCCCCACTCATTATCTTTCTCTCTCTCTCTTTCATAATAAATAAATAAACACTAAAAAAAAAAAAAGAAGAACATATTTGGGGCACCTAGGTGGCTGTCGATTGAGCATCCAACATTGGCTCAGGTCATGATCTCATGGCTCATGAGTTCCAGCCTCTCATCAGGCTCTGTGTTAACAGCTCAGAGCCTGGAGTTTGCTTCAAATTCTGTGTCTCCCTCTTTTTCTCCCTCTCCCCTGCTTGCACTCTCTCTCTCTCTCAAAAATAAACATACATTAAAAAAAATTTTTTTAAAGAATACATTTCCCTATCCCTTCTCTTTAGTCTCAATTGTCAGACCCCAAATGTTCCTAATATAGCCATAATGACAGCTAATTAGTCTTCAGTTCTTAGATGCTTCAGTAAAATGAACACAATGACACATTCACAGAATTAGAAATGTGGCTGTTTATACAACTGTGTATTAATATCATTAGCTGCCACCATGGCATACCACATGTAACACACAATGATTCAGAAGGGAGACCTGTGTTATACATCTAAGGTACTCAGAGACTTTCCAGAAGTAGTGAAAATCTGACACCATTCCAAAGAGGTACAGAGAGGTGGATCATGTGTTGATGTTTCTGACTAAATAGCAACCCACATACTACCTCAGGTTCCGTGATGAACCTGATGCAATGGCCACCGGTATACTGAGCAACTTGGAAGAAGGATGGCCAGAGGAGGAAAGGCACCAGCACATGCCACAGGAGTGTCATTCGGATCTACACGCAGTGATGAGTCACAGGCAGATGCACAACTAAGTGCAACTTGTCACCAAGAGATGAAACAAAAAAAAGGGAGAAGGAGAACAGACTGACACTAGTTATGTGACTGGACACTGACTTAGGAATGCCTCAACTCTTAACTCATTTAACTGCAGCAGTTATCTTCTGTCTCATACAGCTGTTATCTTCATGTTATACACTGTAATGAATGAAGTTCATAAGAAGGAAGTGGTGGAGTTGGGCTTCAACACAAGGTCAGACTAGCCCCAAAGTCAGTATCTTTTCGGCACATCACATTCAAGTAGGATGACCTTGAAGACTATCCAAGCTCTAGCTTATGAGAGAGGATTTTAAAAATGGAGAGACAGAAGAAAGAAAGCAAATCATTTCAATAAGGCTGGAGAAAATATAAAGGATGGAGAATTAAAGAATGTGACTTTGAGGAGGAAGAGAATAGAGTGGAGGTGGGGAGTCTTATCACTGAAATAATTTGGTAAGTATGAGGATGAGCTTCCCAGCAGTCTTCTGATAAAAAAGCACATCATATAACCCACAGAAAAATGATGGATTCGTTGAAGAACATCAATCTAAAGCTATTGTGTAGCGGACTCACCCGCCTGATCCCAGTCCGGCATATCCAGTCCACCTTTGTGAAACTTACAGACAAGTTTGTTATATGAGTAAATATACAGGGAATAGTTTTGGGGATTAGACAGACTATGAGAAGGAAGGGGACATATTTAGTAATGAAAATCTAGAGAGGAGAAATTGTGGGCAGGGCACTGAGAGACATGGGGACAATAGCTGACCCAGAGAGAAGAAAGAAGGTAGGAAATTTCTTTGTGTTCATAAAAAACTTTGTAAGTGTATGAAACCAAGCAACTCCTGCTTTAGGGCCCAGGTGAGAAAGCATGGCCAGGACTAGAAAAGAGGCTGTTCTTCCCCAACCACCATTTCCCTCAGAACTCCAACAGGCCATTAGACAAGACTGCTGTGCTCAGCAGGGTGTCACATTATTTATTTTTTTAAATTTTTTTTTTTTAATTTTTGAGAGACAGAGAGAGACAGCATGAGCAAGGGAGGATCAAAGAGAGAGGGAGACACAGAATCTGAAGCAGACTCCAGGCTCTGAGCTGTCAGCACAGAGTCCAACACAGGGCTCGAACCCACGAACTGTGAGATCATGACCTGAGGTGAAGCCAGAGCTAGGCGCTTAACCGACTGAGTCACCCAGGCGCCCCTAGCAGGGTGTCATTTTAATGGAGGGCACCAGCAGCAGAGGTCAAGACAAGGTTAAGTGAGGAAGACATTGGAGGATAGTTTGACTAATCAGATTGGTGAGCAAATGCTAGGCTCCAGGAAATTACCAGGGTGTTGGAGGGAGGGGTTCAGAGGTAGAAGTTCTATGTGAAGGGGTGAAAATTCAAGATTCACCACAGTAAGGTATTATTATTAATGTGGCCTCACTGGAACTCAAAAAAGTGGTTGGTGGGTTATTAAGTTTACATAGAGTACAGAAGAAGCAAGTAACACAGAAAAGGATAAGAAAAGAAACTCAGTGATACATAGATATCTCATCCCAAAGAAGAAAAAAATCAAAGTCATCTAAATGGAATGGATTTTGTAGAAGGCTTGCTAGAGTTGGACATTTTCAAGTGCATGTTGATGACTGTTCAATAGAGTCTGAGGAAATCAAATCATTATCCATCTGTTCCACAGACCTATCGGTCCTCCTTAAAACCTTCCCACTGTCAGACTCCAATCCATGATCAGGTGCCCTTGACTTAACTTTTCCATTAATGGCTACGTATTTGAATGAACTGACCTTGAGAACCCCTCCGTCCTAAAGTGGGTGTTATTTCTTGGAAATGTTATGGTGTATATTCTTCTTGGAAGAGCAAAGAATTTTTTTTTTTAGTGTTTGTTTATGTTTGAGAGAGAGACAGACAGACAGACAGACAGAGAGGGAGGGAGACAGAATGCAAGCTGGGAGGGGCAGAGAGAGAAGGAGACACAGAATCTGAAGCACGCTCCAGGCTCCCAGCTGTCAGGACAGAGCCCCACCTGGGCTATTTATTAATTCCTTTTCTTCAAATCAAAAAATATGGAGCACTCACCCCCTGATGCAACTTGTCCGGGTCTGATCAGTCTTCACGTGAGATGGTTTCCCCCCCAGGCAGCGCAGACCGAGGAAAACACAATGAATTCAGAGTGAGAAGGCTTGGACCCGAGTCCACCTCCGGCAATCACTAACAGCGATCTTTGTCCACAAGCCACTCAACCCCTCTGTGCCTCAGTGTCCTCATCCTAAAGACAGTTTTTGGTTCTTCCTATTTAGTGTGCAATTCCACAATCCCTCCTGCAGAGAAATGGAGCCTGCTCTCCAAATACCTTTTCTAGCTAGACAGTGAACTCAGGGCACATGTGGGATTGGAACCCAGACCTCTGAAGCCAAAATGCCCCACAGGTATGGAAAGGCATCGAATCAGGCAAAGAAAATGGCATAAGAAACTCACAAGTAGGGAGACAAAACAAAACAATACAAGAACTAGGAGAGCAAGTGAAGTTCTAAAAACAAGTAACACTGAATGTAAAATTAGCATGGGTGAAAAGAAATGCATTAATCAGGGCTTATTTCCACCTCTGTTGTAAAAGAAAATTCACTGTTAGCTTAAGTGAGACCCAGGACAAGTGATCTCTCAACCCTGGCAGTTCTAAAGCCTTTTCTCCCTGTGATCTTTTTTGTCTTATTTGTCTTATTTGGAACCTAACATGTACCATCTCAAGAGGTACTTTAATCACTCCTCCCTGGCCCAACCTCAAAGCCAAAAATTTTCAACTTAAGGCCCTTCCCAGGCTCTTACCAGCCTAAACCAACCTGTAAAGTATCCACATCCTGCTCTGGCCCTTAAATTAATTTAGCCTTGTCTGTTAGAATATTTGACTCCATTCTATCTGGGCCCATGATCTCAGATTTCAGATGTTCTTGGGCTCCATGCCTCATAGTCTTGAGGGCCAGAGGGTCCTCGCCTCTAACCCCTTAGCAAAACTTTAGATCCTCCACTTAGCATGGTAACCTCAGATAGCTATGAGGTTACTCTGTGTGGCTCAATTTCTCATGCCTCCGATACAGTCAGTAATGATACCTGATAAACCTATACCTAGTACACATATACACAGGGGCTATATCAGTAATTATTCTTATTATTTTGTGTTTCAGATCTGTACTGTTCAGGAATAGAATCTGAATACACCCTGTCTCCTACCACCAATTAGCCTTTTGTGATGTATTTTTCCTGCTTGATCAAAAGCTCCCTAGGGAGAGGTACTGCCCTCCTCCTCCTCCTCCTCCTCACCATCATCATCTTTGTACTCCCTACAGTACATGGAAGATATTCAATAAGTAGTGCACTGCAGCACCATTATCTGAAGATAAAATCTGACTTGTGTCTCTGCCTGAAATTCAAGCACGTTATTATTTGTCGCCAGCTTTAATGGTTAATGACAGTTTGAGTTTACTTTCTAGCAAACACAACAATCTAGATGGACAAAAAGTCATTATCAGGAACAAAACTGGCTTTCTATCACTAAAACATGTATCAATCAGATAAAAATATAAAAAATACAAAAAGCCAGATGAGGGAGTAAATGGCTCAATGAAAAAGAAAATTTCCATTACAGGTCATTGAAAGTGACAGTAGGGAATGTGAAATGTGAAGAATAGAGAGGTTTTTAAATGTTCCAAAGTACTAAACAAGAGAGGGGTAAATGGATTTATGAAACTTTGAACAATGACTGAGAAAAAATGAAAGACTGGATTCTAAGATTTCACTATCAGCCAAAAATATAATATATTCTTATTGTTCCCTTTGCCAGAACTGCCCCCAGAATCTTGATGGCTTAGTCTCTAGCCACCTTCAGGTGTCCACTCAAATGATGCCTCATAAAACGTCTTCCTTGATGACTCGATATGAAAGGGGGTCTGTGGCCAATGTCACTCTCCAGCCCTGACCCTCATGTCTAAGGGACTTGTCACATGCCACGTTATACACATAATATACCTACTGGTTTCTTGGTGTTTCTCCTGCATAGTCTACAACTTAACCACCATGAAAGGAAGAGCTTTGTTCTAGGCTGTGGGCTGTGTCCTGTGCTTGAGAGATTAACTAGAAAATCATGGGTGCTTAATAAAAGTCTGCCCAATGTGTAATCATTATTAATATGAATATTAGTAAATATACATGTCCAGTGTTTAAAGTTGTGTCTGACACAGAGTGAGCCCAGTTAGCTATTTCTAGAATGAGGAGCAGGATTCCTCCCTCAATTCTTTTTGATGGTTTAGTAACAAAAGTCTTCTGCCCTGGGAACTAGAAAACAGTGGGAAGATCTAGATAAGGGGGTGCAGAGACACCTCTGAGATCTGAGAGTGATGATATTTATTTTATTGGGGGGCACCTGAGAGATTCTAACGTGCTCTGTAGTACAGCATGGTCAAAAACACAAGCTTTGGTGAGACTGGGGAGCTAATGCGTGGGAAGGAAAGCAAAGTTGGAACCAGGATGGAAGGGATGAGAAGAGGCATAGGAGCCCAGGCCTAAGGTGCGGCTTGATAGTTGAGCAGAAGTAAAGGTACGCCCATGACTTAGTCTACCTTCTTACCTAGATCAACCTTTGCTTGGGCAGGCTCCAGGCTTTGAGATGTCAAAAACATGATGCCACCAGGCCTGTGTAGAGAAAATAATCCACGCTTACCTGAAGCAATTGCACGTGTGTGTGTGTGTGTGTGTGTGTGTGTGTATTTCTGCGTTGTATATATATGTGGGGAAGCCAATTCTAAGGGGCTTTCTGAAAAAGGGAATCATGATGCTGATCCTCTTACTTCTGATATGAGTCGAGGGAAGAGAGGATCCTGCATCTTTCATAAGACAGCTAGAACCTCCCACCTGAAGGCCTGCACAGTACAGGCTGACCAGTGGTACTGGCTTGCCCGTGCCTGCGGGCTTTCCAGGATGCGGGCCTCTCAGTGAGAACTAAAACCAGTACTGGTTAGCCACCCTACCACTTCGGTGCCTCCAAACCGGTCTGTGTTCACTCACCTGCTATTTGCACTGAAACCAATCTTTTCATAACAAAAATCCGACCTTAGCACCTCCGCAGCTAATGACCCAGTCAAAAGCCTTCAGTGGCTCTCTCTTAAAGTGGAATTTATCCCCTAACCTGGCCTGAAAGGCCCTGTTGGACTGGGCCTCCACCTCTCCTTCCAGTTTCATTTCAGGTAAGCCCTGGCTGGTTACCTGTCAGGGGCTCACACGTACGCCACCCCCTCCCACCATACAGGCGCCACACATGCTGCCTCCTCTGCACAGAGGGCACCCCCACCCTACTTCATGTATTTCACTCACGCCGTAGCTCCATCACCGTCACTCCTTCCGGGGAGTCCTTCCAGACTCCCCGTTCTGAGCCTTCCTGGTGTCATGGCCACTGGTGCCAGGGCCCACCCTTGTCCCCTCAGCAGTGACCTGCACACCCCGAGAGCTGCTCACTGCAAACATGTGTGACTTTCTGTCCAACGGCTTTGGTCCATGGGAGACCCTCCACTACACATAGGCTGGTACCAGAAGAGATAGGAGCAGTGGATGGGAGCCATATCAGCTAGGCTTCGGGGCCATGACATAGAGTCCAAACTTTATTCTAAGTCCAAGGGGAAGCTGCTTGAAGGCTTTAAGGTGGGGAGAGACATCATCTGATTACATTTTTCAAAGGTCACTCAGGCTGCAATAGGGAAAATAGACTGTGCAAGGTAGAGACCAGATCCAGGTGGGAAGTTGGTACAGGAGCCCAGATTATTTTTCTGGAAGGAATCATCATGGAAGTGGCTGTTTGTGGCACAACAGTTAGAGCCTTCAAGTTTAGGGTCAGTTCCAGAATAGCAGCCCACCTGAGAAATCCCTCTGAAGCCTGTTTCATTCAAAACAGTTCTTGGGAGAAGGTTAAAAATCTCACTCTGTGTGTATGAAGTAGGGACAAACAGGCAGTTTGTCTGTGGTACTGACATTCATGATGAGGAGGCAAGTAGAGAAAAGTCTCAAGGAGAGAGGCAATGAAAAAAAGA